>PVJO010019657.1:0-11028 GCA_004026905.1 Hystrix cristata
AAGGAGGAAGGAGGAAGGATGGAAGAAGGGTAAAATTTATCAAGACACAAATATGTATAATACCAAGTCCTCAAGATGAATGTAAGTACTATGTATCACACAGACTAAGACAAAACTTTAAAACAGGACATAATCAAAATTATCTCATCTTGTCAAACCAGTTACCACAGTTTACTTCCTGTGTGGGTCACGTGCTGTTTTCCACTGGGCAAGATGACTGTGCCCTGGGAGGTGGTTCCTGGGGGGGACTTTTGTACACACACTTAGGCGCACGGGAATCAAAGAAACACAGCTACGGGCCTTTGCCTCCAACCAGGCACAGCGCCATCTGGATCCCACAGGGCAGACACACATTTATTGTTTTATCTGGGTGCTGGTCTGGGCCTGATGGCTTGTGGTCTACGTAGAATCCAAGAATTCCGCTTCCACCAAGTGCCTTCTGCAATGGCAGCACCTGTGTTTAGGCCACTGCCCACACTTTCCAGTATCTGCACTTTGGTGTCTGTGGGCTGGCCCAGCATGCTCATCCTCAGGCCAGACGAGCCTAGCGAGGGCACACACCTGGCATGAAAAAGGGCCAAGTTGCTGTGCTATTATAAATCCCCGGGAAACCTCAGGCACTGGAAGAAGTGAGTCGCCCACTCAGTTCTGCACTACAGAATCAGCCAAGTAGACCGAGCCTTTTGGAATCACCCCTCTCAGGTACGCTGTTCTGAAGCACGCTGCTTTCATTCCCAGTTACTGAGCGATAGGCCACGTGCACAAGCCTGTCTTGGCCCATGCTACCTGCTGCTCAAACTCCCTGGTGACACTTTGTCTCATGCTCCCCTCATCTCATTACTTTCCCACACAGTCAGTGCAGTAGGGAGCCCACTGGGAGCCCCATGATCACACCCCTAACAGGACCCCTCCCAAAGGGATCAAGCATTCCGGTGAAGCCCTCAGAGTTTCTGCATAGTCTAATGCCAAACTGCTGTGTAGAAGGTGTTGCGTGCAGACCGAATCCTGCAGCTGCAGTAAAGGCCTGTATGGACCAGGGCTTTTAGCAACAGACAGGCCGCCAGCCAGTCTGCAATATACAGGTATCCCTGAATTGGCCGCTTACATTTGCAGCTGTCAAGCTCTACCAAGCCAGAAAGCTGAGACTGAAGTTACGGGAACTGTCCCATACCCTACTCTGCATTGCTTTTACGGACTTCTGTGCTGTCGTTTCTTTTCATTTGTCTGTTATTGCCCAGAATACCTCACTGCTTTTGCTGCAGAGTGCAACAGTTTCTTTTGTTGAGATGAATCTTCTTAATCCCTGAATCACACAGAGGTCCCTTCATTCTGCCATCCATTCTACTAACACACTTTTACAGCCGTCTCCCTCCCTTCCACGGCTCCTTGTTATTACGAAACTTTTCAAGTGTGTGGAACTGTAGCAACAAGCGCATGAGGCACGCCCCACTAACCCGTCACCTAGCTTCAACCATGACGGGCTTCGGCCTGATCTTTTTATTTCTCGTTTGCTTCCTAGACGGTTCCTTCTACCAAATTATTTTTAAGAAAATCTTATTTTATTAATTGTTTTATTAGTAGTATATATTTCCAGCACATAGTGATCACATACATCTTAATATCTTGCTTGCAAGAATTTTAGTATATATTCCCAAAACATTAAGACTTTTTCTAAGTACAGCCACTTAGTCATTGCGCTTTCATCACAGACTAAACACAACTGAAAATGGAGTGATTATATTCAGCTCTGAAGAACAGAAAACATCCAGAATCTTCCCGACACAAGGCAAACGCTTCGTGTAGGATGGAAGGACAGGGCGAGGGGGGTGACCGCACGGTGCGGAGGAGGAACACACTCTCATCTCAGCCATCTGTCTCAGTGCCGAGCACGACACCCAGGACCTCGGCTCAACCGGGCGCGGGCTCTGCGGCCCAGCTCCAGCCCCAGCCCTCGTCCAGCCGCTGTGACAACGTGACTACAGCTCCATGCAGTCAGGTGCCACACACAAAGCCAATCTACAAAGCCGGGAGCCAGAGACCAGAGAAGATCCCTGCGCATGAGTTGAATCAGCTACCTGACGCGCACGCCGGGATTTGTAGGGAGAACCCCGAGGACTGACGTGGAAGTGTACGAGAACCTGCACCTCTGAGACCATGAAGACAGCCGGTCTAGAGCACGGTCTCAACGGACAAGCCCAACAGGCAGGACTGCGGGCTGCCGCTGGCGTCCAGCCACACACAACACACGCTTCTGTCCCCCTGCACAGTGGCCTTAACCCCAAAAGAGGCTGTCTTCATTCTGTCCCCAAATTCTCACTCAAGGTAGACTACAAGTGGACTCGAACATAAAGAGAACGGAAAATCTAATTCCCAACATTACCAAAAAAACCTCACAACCCAACACCAACTCTAAATCTTAGCATCCTATCAGAGGTCTCTGTTCTTCATTTAAAGTGAAAAACTATTCAAGCAGTAGCTGGAAAGAATGACAAAAGGTAAAGGGAAAAAGATGAAAATAATTATTCACATAAGATTATATTCTGTAATAAACTTTACATACTTAAAATCTGATGGCGGCCAGGTGTGGTGTTACACACCTGTAATTCCAGCATTCAGGAGGCTGAGGCAGGAGGATTGCCGTGAATTCAAGGCCAGCCTGGGCTACAGAGTGAGTTCAAAACCAGCCTGAACTACAGAGTGAGACTTTGTCTCAAAAAACAAAATAAGCAAACAAAAAAAAAACTGATGCCAATTCTTTATTAGCCAACCAGATGTAAACTTCTATGTGCCCTTTAAATATAGTTGTTTCCACAAGAAAATGGTAGAATATACAGAATGGGCAAGGGCTATTTCAGAACCTGCAACATAAGGCCAGTAAGAAAATCTCAACAATTAACAAAGATTGGTTTTCAATGGCCTACTAACCACAGAATCCAACAACTGTACAAAACTCCCCTTGTATATTAAAAATGCATTTCAAGTCATCCACAGATTTCATACATTTCAAAAGAGACAAATAAAAACTGTATTAAGTGAGCCAGGCTCCACAACATATACTATGAGCAAGTTAGAGGTCAGCCTTGGCAACTTAGTGAGCTGCTGACTCAAAATATTAGAAATGCTGGGAACCTAGCTCAAAACTCCCTGGATTCAATCCCCAGTACCATGAAAAAACAAAAAAATTAAGAAAAACCACTAACTAAACTCATGGTTGCTTCAAAAGTACTGACAGAATTATCTCACCTCAATCATTCTTCATAGAAAGAATAAATACCCGCAGTTTCAACATCCACATTAAAAATGGGCCATTGATAAAAGAAAACCAATTTATACCTTTTATGCCAATTCCTTCAGGATGTGTGCATTCTGGAGCATTATGTATTAATTTGCATCAGGTTTTTTGTATTACTTCAATTTGTGTATTTCATTAAATTGGGAGTTGTAGTAAATCTTTATTGTTAAAATGGAAAACTTTCTCCAATTCTCAACTTCGTAATCCAGTGTGCACACTCTCTCTCCCTCCTCCCTCCCTCTTTCTTTTCCTGGTGCTAGTGCTGGGATCAAACTGCGGGCCTTGTGAGGGCAATGCAAGCCACCTACCACTGAGCTACACCATTAGTCCCCGGTGAGCATTCTTACCCATCTCTGTAAGGATATGAGGCAAGTGAAGGTTTATGTATGCTGCTTAAATTCCTGTTTACATTCTCTATTGTTCTTTTATGGCTTCAAACTGAAGTGGGACTCAAAAGCCACTGTCACCATCTGTATTTACAGGTTTCTCACCAATATAAATTCTCAAACATGCTAGAAAGCTGCACGAAGAAAGCCTTCCCATATTCCTTGTACGGGATGCCCCTCCAACACGAGCTCTTCATGCTTTTCAAAGGAACCGTAACAAATTAAGGCTTATGGACCCTTATTATATTTGTGCAGTTTTTCCTTCAGAATGAGATCTTTGGTGTGTTTGAAAGTTACTGGATCGACTGAAAGCTTTCCCACACTTTGTACATGCATAGGGTTTTTCTCCAGTGTGAGTCCTTCCATGTTTCTGAAGAGTACTGGGACAAATGAAGGCTTTTCCACATTCTTGACATACATAGGGTTTCTCCCCGGTGTGAGTTCTTTTGTGTATTTGAAAGGAACTGGAACTCCCGAAGACTTTACCACATTCTTGACATTCATATGGTTTCTCTCCAGTGTGACTTCTTTCATGTATCTGAAGGGAACTGGAACGGCCAAAGGCTTTACCACATTGTGTACATGCATAGGGTTTCTCTCCAGTGTGAATCTTCTCATGTCTTTTAAATGAACTTTGACAAGTGAAGGCTTTCCCGCATTCCTTACATTCATAAGGTTTCTCTCCAGAATGAGTTCTTTTATGAACCTCAAAGGAACTGGAACTACGAAATGCTTTACCACACTGTTTACACTGATAGGGCTTCTCTCCAGTGTAAGGCTTCTCTCCAGCGTGAGACCTTTCATGCATCTGAAGGTAGCAAGAACGACTAAAGGCCTTACCACACTGCTTACACTCATAGGGCTTCTCCCCAGTGTGAGTCTTCTCATGTCTTTGAAAAGAGCTAGGACAAGTGAAGGTTTTCCCACACTCCTTACATTCGTATGGCTTCTCTCCAGTGTGAGTCCTTTCATGTATTTGAAAGGAACTGGCACTACTTAAACTCTTCCCACATCGTTTACATTCAAAGGGCTTCTCTCCAGTGTGTAGTCGTTCATGTACTTGAAATGCACTGGAACTAATGAACGCTTTTCCACATTCCTTACATTTCTGAGGTCCATTTCCAGTGTGTATTATCATGTGCCTTTGAAAAGATGAGCGAGAAATGAAGGCTTTTCCACACTGCTCACACTCATAGTATATGTCTGTCCGAGCATGTATTCTTTCATGTATTCGAAAAGAACTGAAACGACCAAAGGCCTTACCACATTTTTTACACTCATAGGGTTTTTCTCCAGTGTGAGTCCTTTTATGTCTTCTGCAAGTACTGGGACAGTTGAAAGTCTTCCCACAGTCCTCACATTCATGAGGTTTCTCTCCTGTATGAGTTCTTGTATGTATCTGAAAGGCTTTAGAAGTACTTAGCCTTTGACCACACTGTTTACACTGATAGGGTTTCTCACCAGTGTGAGTTCTTTTGTGTATTTGAAAAGAACTGGGAGAATAAAAGGCTTTGCCACATACCTTACATTTATAAGGTCCATCTTCACAGTGCCTTTGCGTATGTCTTTGAAAATTTGATAGAGAAATACAGAATTTTCCACATTCCTTACATTGATAGGATTTCTCTTCAGTGCGAGTTCTGTCAGATTTTTTAAAGGAACAGTGAAAACCAAAGGCATTCCCACATTGCTTATCTTGATTTTTCTTCTTTCCATCCTTATGCTCACACCATTTGTGTTTACTGTGAACTCGCACGTGACTATTAAAGGATGCATGACCAACGAAGACTTCTCCACACACACTGCAGTCATAGGGTATTATGGCACGAGTTTTCTTGCTGAGCCTGAGATCTACAATCCAGCTGAAGGTTTCTCTATATTGATCACCTTTTACCCTTTCCCAGAGTGTCTCTACCACTGGACTTCTGTAAGAAAAGAGAAGTAATATTATTAAGGGTTTTAGCATTGTTCTTCTTTTCAGACAAGGTCTTCCTACGTTGCCCAGGTTAACCTCTAACTCAGAATCCTCCTGCCTGAGCCTCCCAAGTAGCTGGGATTACGAGGCTGCATGACCACACCTGGTCATGACTGCTTTTCTTCCTTCCTTTCTTTCTTTTCCTCTCTTTTGTAGCACTGGGGAATGAACTCAGAGTTCTGACACTGAGCTACACCCTCAGCCCTTTTTGTCTTTTTTTGAGATAGGGTCTTGCTATGTAGCTAAATTGCCCAGGTTGGGCTTGAACTTGTAATCCTCCAGCCTCAGACTCCCAAAGTGCTGGGATTACAGGCATGTACCACATTCAGCTGTGTTTGTTTTTAATAATTTATATTTATTAACAAGAACTACACATTTTTTTAACATTACCAGAGAAAGAAAGGGCTTTATGTCCTCTCAGAATTGCTTGAGCACAACTTAAGTCCTCAGCGAGAGGTCTGAATCACAGCAATTATCAGAACATATGGGGGTTTTCTTAATACTGTTTACAAGCGAACTAACAGCTATATAACATTTAAGTATATAATTCCAGACAAAATTTTTGAGGGATAAAGAAATGTGAAGTTGGAGTTATTAATTCTGTTACTGTGTTTTAAATTCTAAGAATGTTCCTTTCCCTTGTGAATGCAGAGTACCTTAAGTTTTTGCCAGGATTTTGGTACAGTTCTTCAATGTTCTGGTCTTCCCATTTTATTCCTAAAATGTACACCCAGAAGAAGCATTACAAACTGTTCCAACATTTAAAAACGTATTAGATTCTAGGCTCATGGTACACTGAGGCCCTGCTGATATATTTACTAAAGTTTTCCCCTTTCATATTCTAAATGACTAAACATCAGTACTAGCCAAGAAATGCCCGTTCTTTAAATGACTAAGTGAAGGACTGATGTCACCCTTACCTACAGAGGCCAGGTTCCTCACAGTTTCCCGCATCACATCTCTGTATAGATTCTTCTGAAAAGGATCCAGCAAAGCCCACTCCTCCCGGGTGAAGTTCACAGCCACATCCTCAAAGGTCACCATGTCCTAAAACATCCCGCATGTGTATAAATGAGGACGGGTGAGACCGACAGCCCCGGAGATCAACACACTCAATTTGTAAATTCACACGATTCTGGTCTCCCATTATTTCATGACTTGGTCATCGGACACACTCTGTCTCCCCCCCACAAAAAAAAAGGAATAGAGCCAAGTATGATGGTGCAAACTACTCAGGAGGTCGAGGCAGGGGTACTTCTCGAACCCAGGACTGTCAGTCCAGAGTGGGCAACAAAGCAAAACCCAGTACCCAGGGAGGAAAAAGGAATCAGTTAGAGGTTTAGCTCTACAGAACACGTGCTTAGCACGCATGAGGCCCTGGGTTTGAACCTTCGGCATGCCCACGCACATACACACATATACTAAGAAATGAATTATGTTTGGAAAATAGAAAAGAATATAATTTGTCTACTTTCTTTGTGGCAATCTGAGTTTCAATTCACAGATCTGACAGCACCTGACACGGCAGAAACTCCCGAGCAATGAACCAGTCAAATGCATGAAGACAGCACAGCAGGCTAGCAAGGCTCAAGCAGCTGTAAAATGCCTGGAGAGAGCAAGAAAAGCAGCCTGGCCCGAGAATGACCGATTGACTGACTGACTGACTGACTCTGGGACCGGGAATTAAACCCAGGCGCGTGCACAGAGCCGCACTGCCAGCGCTTTTTATGTTTTACTTTGAGACAGAATAAACTGCCCAAGCTGGCCTGGAACTTTCAGCCCTTCTGCCTCAGCCTCTGGAGTAGCTAGGATTACAGACATGCCCCACCACACTGATCTGGCCTGGAATTTTCACTGAAGTTAAGGGCTGAGAGCTAGTGTGAGAGGACAAGCCTACAAGGCCTGAATCACTTGTCACCAAAACAGGACGGGCTTCCCTATTTCCTTATCAAGATGTGGGCACAAAGGAATGAAGGAGGCTTAGGGCTTAAAAGTTGTCAGCAGGTGCCAGGCGAGGTGGCACATGCCTGCAATCCCACCACTCAGGAGGCTGAGGCAGGAAGAGCACCACAAGTTCAAGGCCAATCTGGTCTACATAGCCCGGCCAGCCTGAGGTACATAGCAAGACCGTGACTATCTCAAAAAAAGACAGCTGTCAGTAGGGCCGAGGTGACGCTCGATGGGACAGCATTTCCTTAGCATGCACAAAGCCCTGCAGTCCTTCCCCAGGAGTGCAAACAAAAATATTTTTTAAATGTCAGCAAACATCAAAAACAGAAGTCGGATAGTTAGGGATTTAGCTCGGTGGTGCAGCGCTGGCCCAACAAGCACAAGAAGGCCCTGAGTTTGATCCCCGACACCAAAAAAAAAAAGAAAAAAGAAAAAGAAAAAAACAGAAATCAGACTTCCAGACTTCCAGTTTCCACTACGGTACATAAAGAAGTAGAAGGCAACACACATCCAAAGAAATAAAACAAATGAACCAAAAATCAACAACTTTTACTATCAGAGAGATGAATTCAGAGGGCAAACAGCAGTCCCCAAATGGACATACAGAGACAAAGATCCAGGAAATAACCTACTGGAACAGAAACCTCCGTGAAAAGCAGCACAAGGGGAGGAAAAAACTAAACTAAAATTGGTGACCTGCTAATGGCTGAGCAGGACAAGCTTGAGAGGTAAAAACTGCAGAGTGGGTTCCCCTAATTTGAAACCCTGACGGCTGCTCCAGGTGAAGCCCATTGTACTGTTTGGAGAATAATAACCAAAAAGAACTCATACTCAGCACAAGGAAGATTATTTCACCAGATATCAAAGGCTTATGTGTGTGTTGAAAAGTCTAATAAACAGAGACTTGACCAGGACAAACCTTCTGGGGAAAGAGGAACAACGAAGTCTAAGCCCCTCTAACTCTCCTGCCAGCAGCTAAGGAGGGGGAGGACTGCGAAATGCTTATGAAAGTCCTAACCCAGGAACACAGGCTTCCTAAAACTAAGGCCGAGCCACAGATCAATGGAACGTGCCTCCCTCTCCACTCAGCCCCACACCCTCGGGGCTAATGCGTAACTGGAGAGCACACTGAAAGAACACATGCCTCACATCTTGTTCACAAAGTCTCTAGGGGAACAACAAACACTGGATTACACTGAAGTGGACACATTCCTAGAAACATAAAAATCTGAGCCTATCTATAACCAACGAGGGTCTGAGGTGGAAACCAAAAACCCCCTTCTATGATTAGAATTTTGCCCTCTTCCAAAATTAATGTAAAAATGTCATCCCCAATGCAGTAATATGAAAAGGTGCGGGACCTTTAGGAAACAACTAGGTCGTGCAGACTATACTCTGATGGACAAGATTACTACCTTATGAAACAGCTGGAGAAAACCAGAAGGCCCTTTGATGGTTCACCACGTGAAGACAGAAACCTGGCACCAGACCAGGCTTTCACCAGACACTTAACCCACCAGCTTCTGATCAACAATTTCCCAGCCTCCAGAACTCTGAGAAATAAATTTCTGTTGCTCATAAATTACATAGTCTTAGGTATTTTGTTACAGCAATATAAAAAAAGATACCGCCCCCACAAAAAATAAAAAATAGTTTCACTGCTAATTTTTTTTATCACTTTAAGAAAAATTAACACCAATCTTCTGCAAAGTCTTTCAAAATATTGAAGAGCAGGGAACACGTCTATATTTATTTCTTCCTCCTAGTGCTGGGATGGAACACACAGGCCCACGAGTGCTAGGCAAGGGCTCCACCGCTGAGCTACATCTCTAGTCCTTAAATTCATTCGGAGGCCAAAATCATATCTGAAAACAAACACTCTACAAGAAACATACAGACATATTCCTTATGAATACTGATGCAAGTATCCTCAAACAATTACTAAAAGATGCAATAATCAAAACAGCATACTGGCCAGCCACAGTAGCACAGGCCTGTAATCCCAGCTACCTGGAAGGCTAAGGCAGGAGGACCACAAGTCCCAGGCCAGCTTGGATAATGCAGCAAGATCCTGTCTCAAAATAAAAAGGGCTGGGGATAAAGCTCAGCGGTAGTGTGCCCCTGGGTTCAAGCCCCAGTACTACAAATAATAATAATAACAGTAATAATAATAATAATGGCTGAGGGGGCAGCTCAGAGCTCCCTTGGCTCACTCTCCAATACTGCCAAAAGAAACGAATAAACACAAACACAACACACCAGTACATCGTGTAGTGGTATAAAGACAGAGAGATGGATAAATGAAACAGAATATACAGTACAGGCCAGAAAGACGACCTCACAAATAAGGTAAAATTGATTTTTATACAAGTGCCAACACCATTCAATAGAAAATGGACAGTCTTTTCAAAAACTGGTGCTGAGAAAACAACATACCCGTATGTAAAACAATGAAACAAATTAATATAACTATTTCAGCTTTCATTTGATTAGTGTTAGATTTTTCCATTTATTTATTCCATCTGGCTTTATTCAATTTTTTTAAAATATCTATTTATTTTTAGGTGCCGGGAATTGAACCCAAGGCCTTGCACTGCTAAGCACACACACTATCACTCAGCTAGTTACACTCCAGTCCTTGTTTATTATTAAATTGACAAAAGCTGAATGTATTTATTGTGTACAACATAATGTTTTTAAATATCTCTAATTAACATGTGCATTACATTACAAACTTATCATTTTGCTATGGGGAGAACACTTGAAAATAATACTGAACTAAGTGTGATGGCACATGCCTGTAACCCCAGCACTGAAGGAGACTGAAGCAAGAGAATCTTGCGTTCAAGCCCAGCCTGGATTACGTAGTAACTTAGTGAAACCAAGTCTCAAAAAAATGAAATGGGCTGTGGATACAGCTCAGTGCAAAGGCCCTGAATTCAATCCCCAGTACCACAGGAACAAAAAAAAACATGAAATACTGACAAAATTTTATACCACACACAAAAGTGAAATCAAAATAGATCAAAGACCTAAAGGTAAGAACTAAAACTGAACAACTCAGAAGGAAACATAGGGCAAAAGTTTTGTGACACTGGGCAGGTATGGTGGCACATGCCTGTAATCCCAGCATTCTGGAAGGCTGAGGCAGGAGGATCACAGGTTTGAGCCCTGCCTTGGCAATTTATCGACTTAGCAAAACCTTGTCTCAAAAGAAAAAATGTGGCTGGGTGTAGTGGCACAGGCCTGCAACCCCAGTACTCAAGAGGCTGAGGCAGGAGGAGCACCAACAGTTTGAGACCAGCCTGGACCACACAGTGAACTCAAGACCAGCCTGAGCTACACAGACAAACCCTATCTCAAAAAAAGAAAACAGAAAACAACAAAAAATGAAATCATACTAACAGATACAGAAAAATGTATGA
>PVJO010019657.1:11128-33519 GCA_004026905.1 Hystrix cristata
AAAGAAAACAACTGTCTTTCTTGGGTTTCTTGTACAATGTCCTGGGTTCCATCCCCAAGGCTGCCAAAAAAAAAAAAAAAAAGAAAGAAAGAAAGAAAAAAGAAAACTACAATTAGTTGTAAACTTTAGAATCAAAATTTACACAGAAAGGCAAAAGATCTGAAATGATTAAGACAATGTCCTTGAGATAAAAGTTCAATATTGACATGACCTGACTATAAGACTTACATGAAGCTATAGTAATGGAGACAGTGTGGTATTTGCAGAAAAACAAGCAAATGGTGAACAGAAAGAAACCACAAGTAAAATCACACAAATATGGCCAACTAGCCGGGCGTGGTGCCACACTCCTGTAGTCCTAGCACTCGGGAGGCTGAGGCAGGAGGATCACCATGAGTTCAAGGCCAGCCTGAACTTCACAGTGAATTTGAGACCAACCTGAACTATAAAAAAAAAAAAAAAAAACCACACACACACACACACACACACACACACAAATATGGCCAATTGATCTCTGATGAAGGAGCAAAGGTAATTCAAAACAGAAAGCAATCATTTCAACAAATGATGCTGAAAAGCCTGCATATCCATAGAGAAACACATTAGACACAGATCTTACAACTTTCACAAAATTAACTCAAAATAGATCATAAATCTAAATATAAGATACAAAATTCAGAACTTATAGAACATAATACAGGAGACAATTTAAGTGATCTTGGATTTGGCAATAAAGTTCCAGATGTAACACCAAAAGTATGACCCATGATTGATCCATGAATCAGGAAACTCAGAAATTCAACTTGATTTAAGTAAAATTTTGTTTTGCCAAAGACAATGTTAAGAGAATGAAAACACAGGCCATAGGCAAAAAACATATCTGATAAAACTGGGTTTTTTGTTTTTTGTCTTGCAGCAGGCAGGGACCAAACCCAAGGTCTTCACACTGAGCTATATCCCTGGCCCTTTTTTATTTTGAGACAAGGTCTCATTAAGTTGCCTAGGCTGGAATCGAACTTAAAATCCTCCTGCTTCAGCCTCCCAGAGTGCTGGGACGACAGATGTGCACCACCAAGCCCATCTTCATTCAGTTGTTTTTGTTTTTGTTTTTGTTTAGTGTGATAGGGTCTGGCTATGTAGTTCAGGCTGGCCTTGAACTCACTATAGGACCCAGGCCGGCCTTGAACATCCTGAGTGCTGGGATTACAGACATGCACCACCATGCCCAGCCCATTTAGTTACTTTTAAAACAGAAAAGACTCAGTATTTGATTAATTCAGCAAAATCATCCGAATTCAGGATTTTTTACACACAAAGAAAACATATATATTTAATAGCAAACCCTAAAAACATGAATATCTGTATCATTCAGACAAAAAAGATGGCATTTCACTTAGTAAACACTTAATCATAGCTGAACACTTTTAGGTGTTGCCAAGCCCTGTCCCTTGCCCCGTATGATTTACTATGAATCCATAAAGCCAGATCAAAGAAAACAGAATTATTCATTATCACAAATTTCACACCCACAAAGAAAAAGAACCGATGACTGGTGAGTCTTTGTAGTTCACTGATCTATTTACTGTACTTTTTAGGAAATTCATTTCTTTACAGTTATAGAACAGTGATTTTCCTTAGTTCTATTGCCTCTAGCATTCTCCCTGCTAAGCCCTGGAATCCCATTTAAAATTAAACAAACGAAAAGAACAGACTTGAGAAACCTACTACACATGCTCTGGGCAGGAAAAAAAGTGAAAATTTTTGCAGGCTGTGTTGGCACATGCCTATAATCCCAACACTCCGAAAGGCTGAGGCAGGAGGATCACAAGTTCCAGCCCGGCCTGGGCAATTTAGTGACCTGAACAGACCCTCTCCCAAAATAAAAAATAAGAGGAGGGGATGTAGCTCAATGCAAAGCCCCTGAGTTCAATCCCCAGTGCTGGGACAAAATATTTTATCTCTATCTATCTATCTACATATATATAATTATCAAATGGAATGTAAAAGTAAGTAACTTTTTCTGAAATCTGCTTTGTCCTCCCTGGGTTTTTTTGGAATCATTTTATTGTACATTTCAAATTATACTGACAAAATACGTTTTACGGTTAATGAACACTTTAAATTGAAATAATTGAGGAAAAAATCCTTTCAAGGTGATGTACTCAGGGAGGGAGCACTGTTGATCTGGAATCCAGACATGTCTGAAACTAGTGTCAAGGCAGGTCATGCTACCAACAAGGTCGGGAGTTTTTCTCTGCTTTTACTCATGAAAAGTCCACAAATAAGGCAGGGTGTGTGGTTCGCAGGGAGAGTGTCTGCCCAGCGTTGGCGAGGCCCTAGGCTGGATCCCTAGCACTGGAGGGGAGGAAAAAAGAAAAAACAAAAACAAAAAAACACCACACTACAATCTGTTACTTGGCTGGGGTTTTGCTTGTTTTTTTGAGACAAGCGTTTTGTAACTCAGGCCCGTCTTCAACTCACTACGTGGCCAAGGCTGGCCTCTAACTCGGGTCCCGGGCCTCGGCCTCTCAGTTGCTGGGATTACAAGCGTGCACTACCACGCCTGGCATTTTTTTTTTAAGGCCAACCACAACTCCCTGGGAAAAAAAATGACAAAAACACAGCGTTCGAGAGCTGGATGTGCAGGTCAGGGGCACAGCCCTTGCCTGCCATGCACAAGGGTCTATGCTCCATCCCCAGCGCCGCGAAAACAAAAATACAAAGGTGCACTGCGTGCGTTTGATGCATAGAGTGAAAGTCGTTTAGTTGATAATGGCATAAATTGGAGAGGAGAATTTGAGGTTTGCGAATGCGAAGAGAGATTCCGAATTTTAGAGATTTGTTATTAGCCTAGGAAAAGGCAGGCTGGGGAAAATGGTAAATAGGGCGTAGATCTGCGGCTGTGCTCCGTAAACCTAAGACTCAAGAGAAAACCAGGCTCCAACGAGTAAGGGAGGCCTGGGGACCTCAGAGGCCACAGCTCCTCAAGCCACCAACGAACGCACCGCCGGGTCGGGCCCCCGGGACCTCCCGCCGCCCCGCCCGGAGAGCTCCTGACCGGATCGAGTCGCCGCGCAGGGACGCGACAGGACCCGGAGTCCCGGCTACCGGCCCGGCCACGCCCGCGGCAGAGGGGACCGAGGACCGAGCAGCGCCCGCGACCGCGGCCTCCCGAGAGACGCGGGAGCGCCAGACCCCACCACGGCCGGTCCCAACCAGACCTGCGCCCCCGTCTCCAGACTCCTAGCCCCGAAATCACCATTTCTCCGCTTCTGGGGCCTCTGGGGTCCTCCCTTCGGCTACCGTGCAGGTCAGAGCGCGACAGACGCCGCCGCAGAGCCACCTCAGGTGGATGAAGGTCGGGTCACACTTTTTAATGGGTGACCGGAAACCACAGTGAGCCCCACATCCGCTTACCCAGCGGCCCCTTCGCCCTCGTTTTCAGCGGCGCTCCTGATTGGACAGTTCACACGGTTCGTCCTGCCCCCTTGGAATGAATGACGGCGAGGAGGGAGGTGACGCAAGGGGTGGGGGCGGACACAACAGGTGTGCTCAGATAATTGCAAATTCCGTTTTCACATGGGTGGGGGCGTCCCTAATAGGAGTACGGAATCCGAGTCGAGCAACAAGTTGTATGCTTTACAGTTAAGGCATGCTATTTACACTGGAAGAAAGTTTTTCTTGTGCTTTTCTTTATGGATGGAATCCAGGGCCTGGGATATACTAGGCAAGCACTCTGCAGTAGCCCTGGAAGGAAAATTCTAGTTGATAATTTTTGAAGGTAGCCCTATCACAGCAAACTTTGACACGTAAATGGCCGTGACACCTCGAAGGCAAACTGAATTCCTATTTCAGTGATATAAGGAAAAACAATAGAAGTCTGTGTGTACTTTGGATGTACAATGAAACGCAATATGCTTGAGAATCAAAATTCCTAATGTATTAGGATCAAAACTCCTAATGTATTTTTTATTGGAACCTCTTTGCTGAAACAATATACATAAACTACAATGCACTCCTTTAGCGTACAATTCAGTGGTTTTCAGCATATTCACTTATGCTTGCAATCACTAATTTTGGAACATTTTCATCAGCTGAAACAAACCTTGTACTCATTAGCTGTCACTTCTCTATCTTCCTATTTCCTTACTGTAAGCCCTTGATAACACGAATCTCGTTTGCCTGAATAGAGTCGTTTATTCTGAACCTTTATATGAAAGGGATTAGATAATCTGTAGTGTTTATGAATTACTTTATTCACTTCTTTCAAGGGACACCTATATTGTAACAGGCATCACGACTTCATTTGTTTTTATGGCAAGTAGTATTCCATTGTACGGATACAGCTTATTGTCTATCCATTTATCCTTTAATGATCATAAAATGCTGTATTTCCCGCTTTTGGACATTGTGAATAACGTAGCAATTTATGTGAACATGTTTACATTTATTTTGAATCCAAAATTCAAAACATGGAAAACATGGAGAGACCTCATCCCTTAAGAAAGTGAAAGAGAGTGAAAAAGTGTGGGGTGGCGGGGTCTTCAAGCCATAAAAATGACCAAATGATTGACTATTTTTTTGTAAATTAGATTTATCTCAACTCTACCTTCTTTCTAGATGAGAACGATTTAATTACCAGTGATACAGTTAAATTCACCTCAACCCATTCAATACAAAGAAATATCCCACTTCACTGAATAACAATGAAATCATCAAACAAAAGCTCAAGTCCAAAACAGTCCTTTTCAATACTCTATTACTGATGCTCCCCAGTTACTGATGGTCTGTGGCCATGTCAGGATTGATGTTTTAGGTACTGAGAATGAATGAGAAGTTGGTTTTATGAAAAAAATTGACTATATTAAGAAAAAAAATTTTCCTAAGGAAAACAATACCCAATTTTACATGCACCCAACAATAACATTAATTCAGAACATATAATGGTTAACTTGACAGAACTATAAACTTAATCTGAAAATCTATAATTATGATGGATTTTTTAAAAATATATCCTTATGGGAAATGGACAAGACAATGATTGATAGTATACAAATAATTTGAAAACAGTTAAATACTCTAGGAAATATCTACAGAAGCTGTTGGTTTGATGAAGACATACACACTGTTTAAAATCATATACAATGAAAGAAAACTGAAAAAATACTGAAAGAGGACGTTCAAGTGACAGAAAACACTGACAGCCTGTGCGGTACAAGGCAGGTGCGCATTCTTACACTGAGGACGAGGTCAGTGCGATCACTGCACAGTTCAGCAGAGGAACAAACTCCCACGTAGTCCTTTCTGACTGCACCACTGTACTGTCATGGAGGAGTCAGAAACATGTAATCCCAGACAGCATTAACAAAACAAAGTGTTACTATGTAAATGAAGACCCTCGATGAATCCAGGCTAGAGACGAGGTGGATCGTACACCAGGGAATATGCCCAACCCTGAGTGTCCAAATTTGATGTCCAGTGGACTCATTAAGGTCTGTGGGAAAATCCAAACCATGAAGGATGTTTGCATGGAATTTTTGGATCACGCCGCCTACGGATCACTGCATCTCTGGACATAAGGCAGTGGCAGCTTTGAGAAGGCAGCCGTGTGCATTTGAGGAAGGGGTATGTTTTATAAAATGCACTGTTAGGCAGTTTCGCCTTTGTACCAGAAATCACAGAAGGCTCTTACACAAATGGAAAGAAAACAGCCTACTCTACACCTCAGCTATATGGTAAAGCATGTTACCATACTGTAGGCAACTATAATACAGTGGTATGTTTATTAAACATATCTAAACACAGAAAAGGTACAATAAAAATATTGTACAAAAGATAAAAATGGCGCGCCTGTATAGGGTACTTTCATGAACGGGAGAAATCGCAGGACTGGAAGTTGCTCTGGGCAAGTCTGTGTTAACTGAACGTGAAGGCCTAGGGCATTTCTTTAAACTACAACAGACTCTCTAAACACTGTACACACAGGCCACACTAAATTTATAAGAAAAAAAGGAGGCTGGGGATTTAGTTCAGCCGTTACAGTGCTTGCTTAGCAAGCACAAGGCCCCGAGTTTGATCCCCGGCACCAAAAAGAAAAAAATTTTTTTTTCTTTCTTCAAAAAATTAATCTTAGCTTACTGTTCCATTTTTACTTCAAAAACTTAATTTTTGCAGGACTAGTGATGAAATGCAGGGCTTCATGCATGCTGGGCAAGCACTCTACCCCTGAGCTACACTGCCAACCCACTAAATTTTCTTTAAAGTTGTGGACTCTTGTGTAGTAACACTTAGTTTAAAACACAAACAAAAGACCCTGTTTGTGGTTTACAAACACAATGACTAGGTTTTCACAGTTTTGTGAGATGTGCCTTCCTCAAACCTTATAACATTAGCACAGACGCGGGCATGGTGGGGCATGACTACAATCCCGGCACTCAGGAGACAGAGGCAGGAAGACAGCAGAGGTCAAGGCCAGCGTGGACTACATAGTATAGCCTGAGTGGTGACACCATCTCAGAAACAACAGCGACAATTACCACGCAACTCATGTGCCATGAGAAAAAAACACATGCTGTACAGTCATACAAAAATATTTATGTCCTCATTCTATAAACTTTTTTCTATTTTTAATATTTTTCACTTTTAAGTTTTTCAAATCTTTTTGTCAAAAACTAAGACGCAAACACATTAGCCTAGATGAACATAGGATCAGAATCATCAATCTCACTGTCTTCCATTGCTACATTTGTCCCAAAGGACGGTCATCAGGGGCAATAACACGCATGGAGCTGTCATCTCCGAAGATAACAAAACAATGCTTTCTTCCAGAATGTGTCCGGAGAGACGTGCCTGAAGCTGTTCAACTTTTTATGTAACAGCAGAAGGAATGTACTGTAATGATAAAAACTATACAGGAGTATAGTAAGCATATAACACAGTCATTTATTATTATCAAGTATTAATTGATAATTAATTTGTGCTCTAGTTTATACAAGTGGCAGCACAGGTTTGTTTCTAGCAGCAGCATCCCAAACACATCGTATGCTGCACTATGACATAACGATGCCTATGACATCACCAGGCAGAATTTCAGGTACGTTATAATCGCATGGGACCACTGTGTGTATATGGTGCCATGTGACCGAGACATTAAGCAATGCGTGACTGTACTGCTCACTGGCAGGGCAAAGCATCTAGAAAATGAGGTAGAAGCGGTGTCTTTAAAGCTCCCATCCACCCATATACCACCACATACGATGGTTACAAACCTAACTCCCTTCTTGGCTTCTGTCTTGTGTACCTCATGCAAGTAGACTCTTGGTGAATTTTACCATGGAACCATAACGGGTGGACTCTACAACAAATAGATCACAATGTTACCTACATTAACACACTCCAGGAAAGCCATGTCCAACTATAGGTCACATTGTACTATCGTGGGTCTCTGTTTAAGGCAAAGTCTATTTTCCAAACCACAGAAGGAGGAATGAAAATAACCAAGAGCAAAAAATAAAAAGGATAACTCAAACAAGAGGAGAGAGTAAGATAAAGTTTGCATACTCACAAATTTATCGTAACTATTAACACAGAAAACAGACCAAGACTCCTCTGCCCTCCCCAAAAGAAATTCTTTCAATCTGAAAGAATGAATATATAGCTGGGCATGGTGGCACACACCTGTCATACCAGCACTAAGGAGGCTGAGGCAAAAGGATTACCAAAAATTCAAGGGCAGCCTGGGTTACATAGTGAGTTGAAGGCTAGCCTGAACCATATAGTGAGACCTTGTCCCAAAAAACCAACCCCACCCAAAAAAATAAATGTATATAATTCATAAGGAATATCTATTTTCTGCCACACAGAGCCAGTAGGAATATCACGATTTCCAAATTGCCATTGTTCAGTGGTCCCTTACTCAAAGAACAATTTTAAAACCATATAAAAATATGAAAAATTTCATATTGGAGATACACTTCAGTTTAACCATGAATCCAACATACTTCAAAAGGGAAAAAGAAAACTGGACCAACTGATTTAATGGGGGAAAAAAACACTACTTATTAAACATGTGTACTACTGCTTAACCAGGGCTCACAGAATTGTCTCACCTTGATGTTCATCTGCCAAAGTAAGAAATAAAAATCTGGGGCTGGGGATTTAGCTCAGTGGTTAGAGTGTTTGCCTCACAAGCACGAGGCCCCGAGTTTTGATCCCCAGCACCAAAAAAAATTTTTTTAATTTAAAAAATAAAAATCTGAAGGCCAGGGAATATACTTTAAGAATGGGCAACTGATAAAATACATTTGTAAGTTTTATAGCATTTCTTTCATGATGTGAATTTCCCATATTATCTACATTTATAGGATCTCTCTTCAGTGGGAATCCTCATGTGAGTCTGAAGTTTCACATGACAGGGGATATCAGTTGAGTACATGAGAAAATGGAAATTTTTTCATTATTTTTTGTTTTTATAGAGTTTCCTTCCTTGTCCCTTCTCTCATGTTTTACAGGGATGTGGACCACTGAAGACTTTCCCACACTGCTTACATTGAATAAAATGCTCTCCAGTGTGAGCCTGTTTACATTTTCCAAATAAAGAGGCTTTTACACATTCTTTATATTATAGGATTCTTCTCCATGTACAGTCTCAATGCATCCTCAAAAACCTGTATGACCAATGAAGTCTTTCTTGTAGTGCTTATGATCACAGGGCTTCTGAGTTCTTCCTGGTATTCACACCTGAGGAACTGAAAGCTTCCTGTGTGTTTTTATTTTCTGTGTTGTTTCAATGCTCGAGAATCAAGCCCAGGGCCTTAAGCACACTGTGCAATGTCTCTACCACTGAGCCACTTGCAGTCCCTCCCATATTTTATATTCACAGGGCTTCTCTGCAGCAAGAGTCATTTCATATCTTCAAAGGGCAACAGAACAACTGAAAGTTTTACCATGTTGTTTACCATTCAAAGGGCTACTGTCCATTATGAGTTCTTCCATGTATTCGAAAGGAACGGGAACACTTGAATGCTTTACCACATTGCTGACATTCATAGGGCTTCTCTCCAGTGTGAGTTCTTTCATGGATCCGAAATGAACGGGAGCAACTGAAGGCTTTATGACACTGCTGACATTCATAGGGTTTCACTCCGCTGTGAGTCCTTTCATGCATTCGAACTGAACTGGAGCAGCTGAAGGCTTTCCCACACTGCTTACATTCATAGGGCTTTTCACCGGTGTGAGTCCTTTCGTGTATCCGAATGGAGCTGGAACAACTGAAGGCTTTCCCACACTGCTTACATTCATAGGGCTTCTCTCCAGTGTGGGTCCTTTCATGCATGCGAAAGGAGCTGGAACAACTGAAGGCTTTCCCACACTGCTTACACTCATAGGGCTTCTCTCCAGTGTGGGTCCTTTCATGCATGCGAAATGAACTGGAAAAACTGAAGGCTTTCCCACACTGTTTACATTCATAGGGTTTCTCTCCAGTGTGGATTCTTTCATGCATTCGAAAGGAGCTGGAGCAGCTGAAAGCTTTCCCACACTGCTTACACTCATAGGGCTTTTCTCCAGTGTGAGTCCTTTCATGGATTCGAACAGAACTGGAACAACTGAAGGCCTTACCACACTGTTTACATTCATGAGGTTTCTCTCCAGTGTGAGTCCTTTCGTGCATTCTAAAAGAGCTGGAACAACTGAAGGCTTTCCCACATTGCTGACATTCATAGGGCTTCTCTCCAGTGTGAGTTCTCTCATGAATCTGAAATGAACTGGGACAATCGAAGGCTTTGCCACACTCCTTACACTTGTAAGGCCCATTTCCAGTGTGCATAATCATGTGTCTTCGGTAGCTTGGCAGAGAAATGAATGCTTTCCCACACTCCTTGCAATCGTACGGTTTCTCCCCAGTATGAATTCGTTCATGCTTTCGAAAGGAACTGGGGAAACTGAACGCTTTGCCGCATTTTCTACATTTATAAGGTTTTTCTCCAGTGTGAATCCTTTCATGGCTTCGAAAAGATGTGGGACAACTCAGAGCTTTCCCACACTGCTTACACTGATAGGGCTTTTCTCCAGTGTGCGTCCTCTCGTGTATTTGAAAAGTCTGGTAATATCTAAAGGCTTTTCCACATTGTTTACATTCATAGGGCTTCTCTCCAGAGTGAGTTCTTTCATGGTTTCGAAACGAACTCGGATGACTGAAGGTTTTCCCACATTCTTTACATTTATAGGGTTTCTCTCCCGTGTGCATTCTCATGTGTCCTCGGAAGGTTGTGTGATAAATGAAGGCCTTGCCACACTCCTTACATTCGTAGGGCTTCTCTCCAGTGTGAGTCCTTTCATGGATCTGGAAGGAGCTCGGCCAGCTGAAAGCTTTCCCACACTGCTTACACTTGTAGGGCTTCTCTCCAGTGTGAGTCCTTTCGTGTATTCGAAACGAACTTCGGAAGCTGAATGTTTTCCCACACTCCTTACATTCATACAACTTCTCTCCATATTTGTGGCACTCATAAGGTTTGCGTTCGTTATGGGACTTCATGTGCCTATTAAGAGATGAGTGACACATGTAAACTTTTCCACACACACTACACTCATAGGGTTTTACTCCAGGAAGAGTTTTCTTGTTCCGTTTAAGATCTGGAACATGGCTGATGGTTTCCCTGAACTGACCTTCTTTCTTCTCACAAAGTCTCTCTACCATATGACCTCTGTAAAATATGAGAAATGCATTATTAGTGGCTTTTTTATTGATGATTTTATCATTAGTAATGATTATTAAATATTTCACCATTGTTAATAGGTAACAGAATTATACTTTTACTATTTTCGTGAAGCAAGTATGTAACGAATGCTCTAGATGAGTGTTTGATCAGTTATCAAAACAATGGTAGTCATAAAATACAATTTCTTAATATTCTAAGTGAATTACTTTTCAAATACTGAGTATCTATGTCATTGAAAAATTCTTGGTGAAAATTTTTCTAGAAATACACAAACATAAAATTAGGTTTGTTCTGTTTATTTGCTTTTTAAAATTTCATGACACACTAAGATTTTCTCATGAGACACTACTTTTTTTGTACATGAAACTCACCTTAGATTGCTTCCCTGGTTTTTGTGCTGATCTTCAATGTTATGATCATCCCAATTTTCCCCTAAAATGAAGACCCAGAAAAATCATTTTAGAATGAAACAAAATTACAGAAAGATTATTAGAGTTTAGGTCTGTGATGAGCTACTAGCCTACCAGGTTTACTTACTAAGGTATGCCCATTCCATGTTACAAACCTTCGAACCTCACTGATAAGTACAACGTATTTGTTCTCTAATTGACTGAGTATGGAAATGATTTTGTTCTTACCTATAGAGGCCAAGTTAATGAAGGTTTCTTGCATCACATCTCTGTAGAGCTCCTTCTGGGAAGGATCCAGCAAAGCCCACTCCTCCTGGGTAAAGTTCACAGCCACATCCTCAAAGGCTAATGAGTCCTAAAACATCACACATACATACACATAAAGAAAGACGGGCAAGGCTGATAGCACTTGGTACCTATACTCAATTCACTAGGAAATTCACGTGTCATTCTGTGGTCTCCAAACATTTATGCTATAACTGGGTCATCAGAAATCTATTTCTCTGGCCGTACTTATTTGTTCACAGATATAATACCATGAATAGAAGGAAATTATTTTTACTACCATCACCTCAAGTCTTATTGCTCTCCAATGACAGACCCATGGCATCTTGGCAAAGTCTATACAACTTACATGAATATTTCTATTTGGGGATGAGCTGTTCCTTTCGAGAAAAACTTTCAGCCCCTGGCTCATTATATACCAAATCACGAAGCATTCCATGAAACAGAGGCGTGTCTACATGAGGTTTTAATCTATAAATATATACAGAAGAACTGTATACATTTTTTCCTATTCCCCTAATTACATTTGTGAGCCTGTGGAAGTCCAACTTGTAACAACATCCCAGATGAACATGCTCTCCCAAAGTATTGCGGATCATTAGAAGTAGTCAGTGTCAACTGACTGAGTCAAAATATTCTTTTGAAGTATTCATTTTAACTTATTGTGTGATATGTATCAAAAACTCAGTCGTTCTTTTTTGTCCCTGTCTATTTGCCACAGCTAGGGAGTAAAGAAAAGGTAGAGGATAAGCATGAGGAAGAAGGCACATGGGGCTTCACAGGATCCCTGAACTCACAAGCATTGGCTTCCTTCCAATGTGCAGCACACATAAGACCAATAAGAAGGTACCAAAGCAGCGGTTTCCCTAAGACTCTTCCACGTACCTCAAGCATCATTGACTTTCAGGAATAGGTTATAGGTTATAGTCTGCAAGAAGGTTCACTAACATCCAGAATTATTTGCTGTTGGATGGGATATGTTGAAGGCCTGGTGCCCACTGTGTGGCACTATTTGGAGGTAACAGAACCTGTAGAAGGTGGTGTCCAGTCGAAGGAAGTTAGGTCATCGGGGACATGCCCTTGAAAGGGATATTGGGACCCCAGGCCCTCCTGTTTCTCTCTTTGCTTCCTGGCCCCCATGAGGTGAGCAGGCCTCCTCTGCCATGCACCCACCATGATGTACTACATCCTGTCAGTACAGGACCAAAGCAACAGGTCCAAACAACCATGAACTGAAACTGTGAACCAAAGTAAACCTTTCCCCCATTAAGCTCATTATCTCAAGTATCCTAAACTAGTGACAGAAAGGTAACTAACAGTGAATTTGCCCACAATTGTAAAACACATAAGAAACTCAGCAGTGCTGCCCTCCAAAAGAAATGAAATCCCCTTCCCCCAATCTCAGGAGGAGGTAACTGCCCAGCAGCCACTCCAGAGGCTGATGTCCCATGTCTCCGGTTTCCAGCTCCCACGCGGTAAACATGAGAGCCCAAGGGAGCACAGGCGTCCGTAAGCTGCACAGCTGCCCTAAATACTGATCTCTGAAACAGACCATTAACTTACCCACGTCCATGTGCAGAGGACAGAGAAAACATCCTGGAGACCATTCTTTACCTCTTTGGTAAAGTAACAGCAAAATATCCGCATCCCTCTTGTTGGTGGGACCAGGGAGTAATATGAACCGCTCAATTCATCCTCAATTACTCCTTATAACACTGATCGGTGTCATTTGCTCAAAAAAAGTCCTATTACCTACTACACAGAAGAGAACTAACATTAGTAGGCCTGAGAATGCTACTTTATTAATATTCGCTTGCAAAGTTCATCCTGCACTGGTAGCTGCAAGTGATAATTTCAAAAGGACCTCACCAACTTAAGCGACAAGTGTGGCATAGGAAAAAAAGGAACAACAGGGTGGGACAGCACATGCCTGTAATCCGAGCACTCTGGGAGGCTGAGGCAGGAGGATCGTAAATTCAAGCCCAATCCTGGGAAACTTAGAGAGACCCTGTCTCAAAAAAAAAAAAAAAAATTTTTAAGCTTTCAGTATTTAGTTCAGTGAGAAGGCCCTGGGTTGAATCCCTAGTACCAACACACACACACACACACACACGCACACGCACACACACACACACACGCACACACACACACACACAGTAACGTGAAAACAAAACCTACTAGGCAAAAAGGGCTGGAGGTGTGGCTCAGCAGTAGAGCATTTACCTGACATGCACGAGGCCCTAGGTTTGATCCCCAGTGCCACAATAAAAAAAAGTTATAAAAGGGTGGCTCAGGGTCTCTAAACTGCTTTTTTTACAATCCATATATATAAAAGAACTCCCCTTATTTTCCTTCTGAGAAATTGGGCCTTTTTGTATGCTAGGCAGAGTGCTGTTGAATCAGTCCCCAGGAGCACTCAAAGAACTGAGCGTCTACTGAGCATCCCTACGAGATGAGATGCGTGTGTCTTCATGAGTTATTGCTTGGGGAATCAGGCCCATTTTATGTGATTGCATTAGGAAAAGACATCTGGACACTGCACCTGCTTCCTTCCAAACCACAAACAACTACTAAATATGACTAAGGAAAGTTATTTAACAATCCTAATGAAACAAAATAATTCAGAGCTAGAGATGTAGCTTGGAGGTAAGATGCTTGGCCAGCATACCCAAGACCCTAGGTTCAGTTCCTAGCACTGCAAAAAAAAAATCATTGTTAATGTCAAAGTCGAATGGAATAAATAAGAAGATGCAGCCTGTCTTAGTCACTTTCTCATTGCTGGGACACAATACCTGATACCCACAATTTAAAGGAGGAGACGTTTATTTCGGCTCACATTTTCAGTCCACAGTCTGCTGGCTCCAAGACGGAAACAGCACGGTGGATGGCCCTAGGCAAAGGGCAGCTACTCATTCACAGCAGACAGGAAGCAGACAGAGCAGGACAGAGCCCAGGTAGAAGATAAACCCTTCCAGGTCACACCCTAAGTGACTGTTTCTTCTAAGAGTACATTCAATTCTGGGCTCTTAGGCAGTAGACAAATCCACTAATAAGTACAGCACCCCCATGGTCCTTTCAAAAGACCAACCTCCAAACACATGAGCCTTGGGGGGACCTTCTAGATCTAAACCACAAGAGCACTATTCTTAGAATAAATTCAATACCACAACACGTCACTTCTCACACATAATATCTCATAAAATTGTATAAATCTCCAAAACAGAGTTTTTAGAAGTAACGAAGAACTACTTCTCTACATCTCATTGGAACAACGAGTAAAGCCTTTTAGAGAATAAAGTGACAGCTTACCTAACATACACCAAGGATTTTCTAAACAGTATGACACCAGCAGAAAGACAAATAGGGCAAGACAATGAAAAGAAGTCCTCAAACGGATGGTGCTAATGGCTTGTATCTACATGTACCCCCAAAGCCTCATGGGCTCATAGGTGGGATTTTTTGGAGGTGGCTGGGTCTAGGATATGTGAACATGGATTAAGGGTGTGTGATAACTAAATTACTGGTTGGCTTGGCATAGTTCTGCATGTAGATAATGGGAAGCCTCACCCTGGGCACGGGTGGTATCAACCAATAAGCTCATAGCCTTGGTGGAATATAAAGGTAAAGGCCTCCTGCCTGCCCTGCCACAGACTGCTCCTCCTCTGCCAGGCCACCCTGCACTGGAACTTGCTGACTATGGAATGAAACCTCTACAAATCGTGAGCCAAAATAAACCTTTCCTCCTTCAACTTGTTGGTATCAGGTATTTTGTCTCAGCAATGAGAAAAGTAACTTAGACAGATGGCATTTATGTGTAAAGTTGATTAACAACACAGAGCAAACACTACACAAAAGTGGGAGAGATCACTTACACTTTAATAAATAAGGAAGGAAAAAACTGTTACCTAACTAGACTATATTATCACCTCTACTCCATGGATAATAATCATTTAATGTAGATTTAAATGTGAACGATAAAACTAAAAACACTTTCAGAAGTCCCAAGCAAAGTTTTTTTACATGTGGTGCTGAGGACGGAACCCGGGGCTCAAAGCATGTTAAGCACACACTCTACTACTGAGCTGCACCCCTAGACCCCCAATTTTCTTTCACTACAAAGACAGGAAGAATTTTCTCATATAAAAGTAAGCTGTAAAGAAATAGACTGAGACATTCAAATATATTAAAATGAAGGAAGTTAAAGACAAACCACAAAGTAGGAAACAACCTGCACTATGTACAACACAAAAGCATTAGTGTGAAAAATAAACGCATTTTAAAAAAAGAAAGATAAACACATGAAAAAAAATAAAAAATAAAAAATAAAAAAAACACATGAAGACAGGTGCAGTGGTACATTCCTGTAGTCCCAGCTACTCAGGAGACAGAGGCAGGGAATTGTTTGAGCCCTAGAATTAGAGATCGGCATGTGCAACATAGCAAGACCCCATCTCAAAAATAAATAAATTAAATTAAAAATAAACATAGCTTAAAAATGAGAAAGTAACCAAAGTTTTTGTGTGTGTGTGGTGATGGCGGTGGTGGTACCAGGGATTGAACCCGGGCCTTTGCACTGAGCTACATCCCCAGTTAGCCACATGAATGGAAGGTAGATCCCATTTCTTACAAATTAGAAAGGCGGGGCTGGGGATTTAGCTCAGTGGTTAGAGTGCTTGCCTAGCATGCACAAGGCCCTGAGTTCGATGCCCAGCACCAAAAAAAAAAAAAAAAAAAAAAAAAAAAACTAGAAAGACAAAAATTAGTCAATTAGATGCTTCCAGGTATTGATGAACACCCCAAAGAAATGGAGTCATGCACCAAAGGGAGATGGATCAACTGATATACTTCATTGCTACTTCCAAAAGTTTAAAGATGACCATGCTCTATAGCCCAGTACTTTTCTCCAATGTTCACAGAATTTATGAACAGATAATACTTTATTGCTGAGTGTAGTGGTGCATGCCTATAATTCTAGCACTCAGGAGGCTGAGACAGGAAGATTGAAGTGAGTCCAAGGCCAACCTGGGCTACATAGTGAGTTCAAGGCCAGCCTGAACTACATAGCAAGGCCCTGTCTCAAAAAAAAAAAAAAAATGTTTAGGCCATAGGCTGAGGATATTGCTCAGTAGAGCACTTTCCTAACATGGGTAACACCCTGGGTTCACTACCCAGTGCCACAGAAGAAAATAAAAAGAAAAGAAAAGAAATGCGAGGGGCAACATGAGTTGAAATGAACAGTCCTGCAGGACTTACCAATGAAACAATAAAGTCAAAGGCATTACATTAGACACAGCATCTCACCCTTTCTGTACCTGTAATGGTCGCCTCCTGAGGCAGGGACCTCCAAGCAAATACCAGATGAGGGTAGCAACACGTGACCCATGCCAAAGGGTCCAAGAGGGCTTATCGCATCCCTAAGTGAGGTCGCTGGCAGAGCAGGGCCTCTCGAGCGGATATGAAATGGCTTGAGAGCAAGAAAGGGGTGTGGCTGGGAGTGCAGTATCGCCAAGTTTGCTGCACTCCTGAAGGGGATGGCAGAAAGTGAATCTCCCGGCAGCACCAGAGTAGGGAGCACCAGAAGGGTGCCTTTGCTTTCTCATTACCCCTGTGCTACGGCTTAGATCTAAACGTCCCCCAAAAGTCTACATTGCGGGGCGATTGCAGCATGCAGGACTATACTCATCAGTGGATTTGTGCACTGATGCGTTCGTGGCTAACTGTGCTGCTCGGAGGTGGGGTCTGGCTAGAGATGGTCACTGCAGGCTGACCTGGAAGTTTCTGTTCTTGTCTCCAGCATCTCCCTTCTCTGCTTCCTGGCTGCCACTGGAGGAGCAGCTACTCTCCACCCAGACTGTCCGCCACGCCCTTCCAGCTTTGGCACCAGCCAGCCACAGACTGACTCCTCTAAAACCATGAGCCAAAATAACTCTCGCCTCCCTTAAGTTACGGGTGCTGGGTATCTTTTCCCAGTGCCTGGAACATGATTTATGAAACTCTGTAAACATGGCAGGCACAAGACAAAGAAGAATGAAGCCTTAAAGCTGTAAGCAGTCCAATATTAAATAAAGGAGAGAGAGGTTTTCATTTCTGTTCTGCCAAGTTGGGAATTTGAAAGTGATCATCCCATCCTTAAGAGAAACAAGTGAACAAACTTAAAATGAACAACTCATTTAGATTAATCAGCAAATTGAGGTTACAGGGCAACACTAAACAGAGAGGAAAACTGGCCATTTCGAAAAATGTCCAGAATATTTTATTCTCAAAACGAACAAAACCTGTCCTCCAAAGAATTGACTTCAGAGCATACCCAACTGGGGTTTCACCAAAGCCTGAAGGAGCTGGGGGAAGATGCATGCTTTAGGACTGGGCTGGGGAGTAAGGGGAGTGAGACCTTGTTTTATTTTGAGTCAGCGTCTCACTAAGTGGCCCAAGCTGGGCTCAAACACTCAGTCCTCCTTGGCCTTAGCCTCCCATCCTGCGGGAACTACAGACCACACCAGCTTCCCTTAGGTTATTTTTTTTTTAATGGTAGATTTCATTACATAGACATAATTGAGATTCACTGGCCATTACTGAGCCCTGGCTTTCTCGGGAAGGTGCAGGCTGGGACTGCAGAGTTTCAGGCCTCTCAACCAAAGATTGTTCGTCTCCTGCCAGCACCCAAGTAGGGAGCAACAAAGAAGGGGACATCCATGCTTTCTTATGACCTTGTGTTAAAGCTTAGATCTCAAAGTCCCCCGAAAGTCTCATGTGTTAGAGGGTGAAAAGCTACCTACAGGGTCCACCAAAAACGTCATTACAGCAGAAGTCTCTCCTTCCCTTTCTCTCCCTCTCCTCCCCGCCTCTCTGCATAGACAGTACTCCGAGGAACCAAGGACAAGGATTGAATTTCTCTTTCTTCTTCCTTCCTTCCTTCCTTTCTTCAGTACTGGGACTTGAACCCAGAACCTTCACACTGACCTACATTCCCAGTCCTTTTTTATTTTTTATTTTGAGCCACGGTCTTGTCAAGTCACTAAATTGCCCAAGCTAGACTTGAACTCGCAGTTCTCCTGACTCAGCCTCCAGAGAACTGGGATTACAGACATGGACCACCGTGCCTGACTAAATACCCCTCTTTCTCTTTTTCCTTTGTTCTTCCTCAGAACTGGGTGCTTGACCCCAGGGCCTCTGCACTAAGCTACATCCCCAGTGCTTTTGTTTATTTTTTTATCTTAAGGAAGGGTGTCACGAAGTTGCTAGATTGCCCAGGCTAGGTTTAATTTGCAGTTCTCCTGTCTCGGCCTGCCAGAGTGCTGACATTACAGGCATGTACCACCACACCCGGCTCTAAACATCTTATCTTATACTACTGAAGCTCACAGCCCAGGGGCACAAGTCTCACAGAAAGACTAAGACCAAATCATACACGAAGCTTCCATTCTACCCACACTTTACCAATAAGAAGAATTCCGCACACGGTTCAGTGAAAGACATTGAAAAGAACTGCACATTTCAGATGTTGTTTAATAAATCTAAACCAGGCGTGGTGCTGTATGCCTGTAACTCCAGCACTTTGGGAGGCTGAGGCAGGAGGATCACAAGTTCAAGCCCAAGCAGAGCAACTTAGGGACCCTGTCTCAAAATTTAAACAATTTTAGGGTGAGGATTTAGCTCAGGTGGTAGAGCGCTTGCCTGGCAAGCACAAGGCCCTAAGTTCGATCCCCAGCACCCCAAAAAAATTTTTTTAACAATTTTAAAAACATCTGAGATGTAGTTTAGTGCAAAGCCCCTAGATTCTATCCCCGGTACTGAAAAAAAAAGAGAGAAGAAAAGTCTATGGAGAATCCCAAAGATGCCAGGGAGAAAAAGAGTTAAAACACTAGCCACTGACACCTACAGCCAACGTAAACAGCAAACACAGCCCAAATCCTTCTGGGATAAAACTAAATCCTCACATGAAAGTCCTATTCACCTGTTTCTTCTTCCCAGCACCGCACCTCCAGCTTTCAATTTAAAAAATTACAAAACATATCAGATTTTTGAAACAACAGTTTGTGAAGACAGAGAAAGCCAAACAACCAGATGCGGACGGCAGAGGTGTTGGAATTGCCAGGTCAGAAACTGAAAGCAAGCATGACCGCCAAGGCCTGAACACGATCCGCCCCACCAGAACACACGCCGAGGCCTGGTCCCGCCGCGGTGCTCAGAGCGGGTGGGGCCTTAACCAGGAGTCTGGCGCAGGAGAGCTCTGTCCTCGCGGGGGGCTCAGGGCAGCTCCTGGGAACGGGGGTCACACCGGGGCAGCGGCTGGGCGGGAACCTGGCACCTCCGCTCGGCCAGCTCAGAGTGTAAGCTCCGTTTCGCACACACCGGCGTCCCTTCCCCTCTCCACATGCAGGAGCAGCAATCAGCCCTCACCAGAAGCTGGCAGACAGATGCTCCAAGACCTCCAGAACTGTAGGGTAAATAAACTTTATTTTTTTGAGGCAGGGTCTTGCTACGTAGTCCAGGCTTGAACTCACAGCAATCCTCCCGAGCACTAAGATTACAGGCATGTGCCACCATCCCTGGTTTATTTTTGAGACAGGGTCTTGCTAAGTTGCTTAGGCTGACCTCAAACTTGCAATCCTCCTGCCTCAGCCTCTGAGTAGCTGAGATTATGGGTAGGTGCCACCATGCCTGGCTAAGCCTCAAGTGAGAGGCCCTGGGTCTGATCCCTTGGTTTCAATTTCCACTGAAGGAGGAAGAGGAGAAAAAGAGGACAATGAGGACAAAGTGAGACGAGGATTTATATGCTAAGGCAGTGATGGCGAACCTTTTAGAGCTTTCAAGGATACAAACGGCCCACTGTGGTAGGCGTGCCCTAAGTTTGCCACATCCGGCTAAGGGCTCTCATGGAGATGGTGGCACTTGGCAAGAAGAAATGGGTAGTGTACACAGAAGATGGAACCTCTAAGAAAGAATCACAAGGGACTACAGAGAAAAACAACTTTAATAGAAATGAAGAATGCCTTTGAACCAGATATGGTGGCACACACCTGTAATCCCAGCACTCAGGAGGTGAAGCATGAGGATCGAGGAACTTGAGATCAGCCCGGGCTACATAGTGAGACCCTGTCTCAAAAAAAAAAAAAGCGTCTTTGAGGGCATCATCAATAGAGTAGAAATGTCAAAGGAAAGAATCAGTGACCTTTGAAGAAAAGTCACAACTTTCCATAACTAAAATGTAAAGAGAGAAAAGAACAACAAAAAAAAAAGAACAGAATATCCATTACATTCTAGATATCATACAAATATAACGTACCCATAATGGAAATACACCAAAGAAAAGAAAGGAACAAAAGAAATAAATGAAATTTTCCCGCAATTAATAACATTAAACAGATCCAGAAAGCTTGGAGAACACTAAGTGGTGTTAATATCAAAAAATGCCCAGGGGTTGGAGATTTAACTCAAGTGGTAGAGTGCTTGCCTAGAGCTCAATCCCCAGCACCTGCCCCCCAAAAAAATAAAACTAAAAATTTTTCAAAACACACATATAGCTGGGTGTAGTGGCGCACCCCTGTAATCCCAGATTTGAGGAGCTGAGGCAGGAAGATCTCTGCTAGTTCGAGGCCAGCCTGAGCTACATAGTGAGACCCTGTCTTAAAAAAATAAATAAAATAAAATAAGACTCACACATCATAGGTATATCATGTTTAAAAAGTAGGGAGAAAATATTGAAAACAAGAGAAAATACTGAAACGAGCCAGAGGGTAAAAAATGCCTTAGTATAAAGAATAAGGATATTTAAATTGCACTTATTTTCAGAAACCATGCAAATGAGAGTAGAATAAAACATTTCAGGTATTGAAAGGAAAAAAAAAAACACCCACTTAGGGCTGGGGATTTAGCTCAGTGATTAGAGTGCACAAGGCCCTGAGTTCAATCCCCGGCACCACCAAAAAAAAAAAAAAAAAAAAACCCACCCACTTAGAATTCTGTATCAAGCAAAAATATCCTTTTAAAATGAAGCCTGGTATAGTGGGGCACACCTGTAACCCCAAGTACTCAGGAAGCTGAGGCAGGAAGATTACAAGTTTGAGGCCAGCCTGGGCGGCTTAGCAAGATCCTATCTCAAAATAAAAATTGCAAAAAAAAAAAAAAAAAAAAGAAGGGGGCTGAAGATGCAGGTGAGTTACAGAGTGCTCATCTAGCATATGTGAAGCCCCTAGATTTAATCCCCAGCACCACAAAAAATAAAAAGATCCAGCAGGCAGAAAGCCAGGAATGACATAGTTGAATAGCACCATCAAATAAATGGGTATCATGGAAGCCTGCAGAATATTTCACCTAACTGTAGCAATATCCTTCTGAAGTTCACATGGAACATTCACCATGATAGATCACACTGTGGGACAGAAACAGCCTTAATAGAAAGTACAGAAATTACACAAAATATTCTCTTACTACAGTGGCATTTGGCTAGCAATCAGTAACAGGAAGACAGCTGGAAAATCCCCACACACTTGGAGATTAAATGATACACAGCGCAAAAGAGAAATTTCAAGAGCAATGAAAAGTTATTTCAAACTAACCAAAATTAAAATACAATTTAGCAGTTTGTGGGAAGCAGCAAAAGAAGTGCCCAGAGGGGAATACACACTGTGGAACACACACACACTGGAAAGGAAGAGCTATAATCAATAATCTAAGCATCAACATTAGGAACAAAAAAGACAAAAGCAAATTAAACCCAAAGGAAGCACGAGAAAGAAAACAATATTAAAAAGAAAAATTAAAATCAAAAGCTGCTTCGAAATAACCCCAGGCACACTCAAATACCTCATCTTTGACAAAGAAGCCAAAAATCCTCATTGGAAGAAGGATAGCCTATTTAACAAATGGTGCTGGAAAAATTGGCTAACCACATGTCGAAAATTAAAACTAGATATATGTCTTTCACCATGTACTAAACTCAAATCAAAGTGGATCAAAGATCTAAACATTAAAACAG
>PVJO010019658.1:0-33714 GCA_004026905.1 Hystrix cristata
GGACACCCTCGTGGGGCCGAGAGACTAACTAAAAACGCTCAATTTGAGCAAAACTCTAGCTGTGCCCACAGGAAGATGTCAAGAGAGCTCGCGCTTGTGTGTCCTGTGATTAGAAATTTCTATTTTTGAAGACGTAAAGGGGAGAGAGCATCTATCCTCATCCTGCCTCACCCCGTCCTGGAGAGTCTCGATCCCAGAGTTCACTCGTGCTCGGCGAGCAGGCCCTTGTGATCGCGCTGTGTCGCCCTGTGTAAGGCGTGGTGGGTGCTCAGTTCTGGGAGCAGAGCGTGAAACCGAGGAGGAAGAAACCACTTTCTGTGTAGTACCACAGCCTTTCTGACCTCCGGCACTTGTGTTATTTCTCAAGCGGAGGCAAGTGTTATTTATTGTTTCCAACCCTAGTCTCCAGTGTATCACTGCACGCGTTGCAAACCTTGAGTCCTAAAATTTTATCTTTGGAGGCTGAAATCCAGAGGAAGCTGAACCTTCTGCAGCAAAGCTAGTAAGCATAGGCATTGATGTTTATGTAGGTTACTTGTCCCTGGTGTTTGTCCTTGCTGACTGGCTTGGGTTGTGTTTACACATTCAGCTCAATTTTCAGTGCTGTGGGACGTCTATAGCTCATCTTGGCCCAAAGAAGGCATCGGTGTGTCTGGTGTAGTTGGACCTTATTCTGTTTGTGCCTTATTATGTAAGCCAGTGGCTTGGCCGATGACTCCCTTCTGCTGTATCTTTTGCCAGGATCACAGGCAAAAGTCCCATAAAGTTACAGTGTGGAGTTTGTGTCATTTTTGATACAGGGCTCAGCACAGGTTCAATGGAAGTCTGGACATTTTTAGAGGTTTAATATGCTAGATGAAAGAAAAATAAAGAATGACCTGATGACTAAGGCTTCTGCCACTGAAATTTCTACACCTTAAGAAGAGAAGAAAGTTGCTCACTAAAAAAGAGAAGCTGTGAACATGTCCAAGAGAATTCTTCCCACCCGCAATTATATTTAATTCCCTTTGTTTTAATTAGCATAACGACAGAGTATTTTATTCTTACCAATTTAAAGTTCCAAGTGGTAGATTCTGGGTAGAGACTGACACACAGGCAAGGCGAAAAGCTCCGGATGTAGTTTTATTCTCAACTCTCCTTCCCTCAGGTATCCTGGTTACTTGCTTTGGTCTCGGCCACAGGTGTGTGGATCTGTGTGTTCCGGGCACTGAGATCTAGCGTGATTGAACCTAATGTGAAGGCTGAGGATTTGCTTTTTCCTGTAACATTTCAAGGGTTTGGAGCAGAAAATGAGATAACCATTATATCTGTTGTCTTCCTGGGTCTTTTGGCTAGTGGAACACGAGAGAGGCTTGATAGGGTTGATTTAATTTGGAAAGTGTTTTGGGGACCACTCCTATGTCCTTGGTGGAGAGGTCAGGCTGTGGGTAACACAGGAGCTCAGGTTTTGCGTGTAACCCTCTAGCTGAAAAGAACGAGAAAGTGATTTTGTTTCTTGGCACATAATTTAAAATAGGAAAGGACACTAATATCTGAACTTCAGTTTCTCCTAGAGATTTGATAGTGAGACGAAGTTCTTATTGCCCCAAACTGAAACATTTTAATCTTGCATTTAAAAAATACCTTTACTAGTCTAGCATTTGATCTCATTGCCCCCATGTATCAGGTGATATGGGTGGGATTAACTTAGAATAACAAGCGAATATTTGTTCTAGAGTGTAGTAGAAATTAATGTTCTTTTGAGCATTTTATAGGCAAAGGCTGAATTACCTAACTTGGTCTCAGAGGGTTGCACAGAAATACAAGTTGGTTCATTAGGGAAACTATTTCCTGAAAGTGGGGAATATATTAAGAGGCAACTGGTTTCTTTCTCAAAGAGAAATGGACAATCTGGGTTCAGGTGGCATGGAAAAGTAGTCACATAAATATTTAAAACTCTTTTCCACATTCGAAGTATGATAATAAACAGTATCAAATTGTAGTTGTATATCGCCTTGAGATTTAGTCAAGATAGAGACTGTTAGCTTCAGTTTCAAAAAGACAAAAATACACAGAAGCAGTAAAGATTTGGTCAAAGTTATATATTTACTTTTTTCCATGTAAATTGTCACTGAAATTCTTAAACAATAGCATGAGATGGAGACAGACCAAGAACAGAGACCTTAAAACAATTTGAGTCTACATGGATTCACAACTTTTAAAGATCTAAAATTCCATTTTATGTTCAGATATAAAATTCTGTAATATATTTGATCTATACTTTTATCAACACACATTTATAGGGTAGAATACATGTTCAGGAGTCCTATTAAGCACACGGGTGTGAGCTAAGTATTGAGATACATACTGGGACAAATGTGTTTTGGTCACCACGTAGTTATAGTCATAAAATAAGACAACTTTTACCCAGATCACCGATTGTTGGTGCCTTAACAAATGCCCAAAGCACTACAGGGACTCTGAGTAAAGAGTATGAGCACTTGGAAGCTAACGACATCCGAATAAGTTTTGTGAAAGACGTGCCATTCAAACTTGCTATGAAAGTCACATTTTTTCCAAAGCAATTCTTCTGAAGTGGTCTTGTTCCCATCCACGTGGAATTCCTTGATGTCTTTGTCATTCATTACCAATATTGTTTGGTTTTCCTGTTTTAATTTCTCCAAAATCATTTAGTTGCCACTTTCTCTCATTCATTCATTCATTCAACAAATATGGTTTTGAGGACCTCAGTGGCTTTAGGATTTGGGATAAAACCACAAACACAGCAAATCAATGCTTGTGTCAAGGATCTGTGTCCACCTGAGCGTTTCTTCTCCCTGGATGCTCAGTAGCCGACCTTTCTAGTCCTCCTTGAAGTCAGGTTAGGACTGAGTTTTGTGTGGCTGAGTTTGGGCCAATGCAGTATGAGCAAAAGACATACAAAACATTTCTATGCATGGCCTTTAAAAGTATCTCACATATCCTCTATCCCTTTCACTTTTTATGTTGAATTTAAGAGCCACCTGGTAAAGCCGATCTACATTATGCCATAATATGAGCAAGGCCTAGCTGTTTGTCATGTCGCTCTTCTGGTATTTTCTGGGTTATTTGTTGTTGAAGCAGAGCACGTTCTACCCCAGCAGGTATACTCTTCTTTCTGGAGATATTCCTAAGTTTTCTTTTGAGCTTGGTGAGGGTCGTTTAGGGGAGTAAGGCTTGATAACTCATAAACAGAGACGGTAAGGGGGCAGGAATCAAGGTACGCTTTTTGTTGTTGATGTTTTTGGTTTGTTTAAAAAAATGGATAGATTGTGATTGAATTTTTCAAAACGGGTCTGAAGAAGAGCAGGTAGAAAGATTAAAGGTATGTGACTGAATTATCTTGTGTTGGAAGAATATTTAGTCTTTTATTATGAATGATTTTACAAATACTGCTGAAAGCAAGCATTGTCTTACCTGTGTAATTCCTCATGAAAACTACTGTCTACATACCATTTGTACATACTTGTGATAGATTGATTTCTTTAGCTGAGGCAATTTCTTTGGCTCCCAGAGCCAGTGAATTCCCCCCTGAGCTGTGAAGATGTTATTCTTTTTGTGCCTAGAATTGACTTGAATTGCCCATACATTCATGTGAAGGAGAGTGTTTAAATAATGACAGTATATTTATGCTGCTTCCAACATCTACATTTTCCTGAATACTTTTATGGAGCATGTACTCACTCTTCTTAAAAATATTTCTCATTAGGTAGATTGTAAGAGCCAACACAGAATGTCAAATCCAAGTTTGTTACACAAGCAGTTTGGAAGGTCAGAATGATCTCCACAAGATGCATACCAGAAACTAACCCTATTTTTTATTTTCCCAAAAGACTTTTCTTGTGAAATCTGATTTTCACATCTTGCTATGCTTTTCCCGAATGGCCTGTTTTATATTTCAAAACATAACCAGGACAAAGTATTTTAGACAGATTATTGGGTTTTAATTTTTCTTTGAAATCTCTGTTTATTTATTTCTTTGGGGGGTCCTGGGGGTCGAACTCAGAGTCTTGCGCCTGCTAGGCAAGTGCTCTACCACTTGAACTACATCCTCAGCCCTTTCTTTGAAATCTCTTGTGTTATTCCTTGGTGTTCCTTCCTAGAAGGGTATTTTTCACAGAAGGGTATTAAATGAGTATTAGCTGATTGGTTTAAAGATCTTGGTTTGAGATGGAAGGAAATTTAGGGATTCTTTGGTCTAATCCTATCCTTCTATAGTTGAGGAAATGAATGCTCAGAGGATCGAAATGTCTCGGCCAAGGTCATATAGGTTATGTGCTGCTCTTACTAATGATACTGCTTCTAATCCTGTGCATAATTTGAGAGGTTCACAAAAGCATTTTTTATCTCATTTGATCCTTATAATAAGTATGTAAGAAAGAAACATAGATATTATAAAATTTTTTTTAAACCAATGAAGAAATTGAGGCCTCATCAAAGAACTGGACTACCGTACTTACTCTTCACCGGCTGAACTCCTGTATGTAGCAGGCACTGTCCTAGTTTTGATCCAAAAGCGCAGAGAGTCACTGTCCCCTTACGGGGGAGAATGAAAGAGAAAGCGCCATGAGAAATAATAACCCAAATGAGCAAGTTTGCCTCCTGACTCCAATTCACTGATTTTTTTTTTTTTTTGCTACATCTTTGCTAATTAAAACAAATGAATGTTCTGGTTGATTCATTAATTCTCCTTTGCTGAAAAGAAATAATCACTTTAAAGAATTTATCCTGTAAAGAACGCAGAGCATTTTAGTTGCAGCAATAAAAAGAGGGCTTTGGAGAGTTATATAATTTTATGCGCTCCAGAGAATATGGGGAAACATCAGTACATGTTCCCTTTCTCTCCAGCTTTGAGATTTATGATTGGTCTGTTACAATAATAATAACTGAATATTGGCGCAAGAAATATATTTGATTCATGGGTAACATTTGACAGCCTTTACTTGTGAAATGCAGAAAAGTTCTTGCAGGAAGCTCTAGCAGAATATGTAATACACAAGAAGGTATTCAGGGAACAGAAAAATAAAATCAAAGGAACCTGCTACCCAATCTGTTTCATTAAATATGAAAATTAAAATGCCTTAACAAAATGCTTTCTCTTCCTCTCTCCTCTCAACAAACAAAAGCTTTGGTAGGCAGCCTGAAATTGCTCATCAAGGAAAAGGACCAGACTCGGATTTTAAATGGCTTCTTCTGAATGAAGCAATTAATACTAAAAGGAACATGTTGTCTCCTCAGCGTTCGGAAGGTAAAACATTCATTGTCCTTGCTGGCCCTCCATCAAGCCTCTGAGTAGCCTAAGCAAGGAGAGAACTTCTCCACTGTGTATGCTCTTGGCCGCTGGTAATCAGGAGAAATTGGCTGGTTATCTTGACAGGACCGGTCTTCCGTGCACTGGGAAAGTACCTGGGAAGTGTCCTTCTCTGTGCCTCTGAGACTCCGATTTGCTGTCATCAGCAAGCCCATCAAGGCTGGTATCTCTCCTATTTGTGGAAGAGAGATGTCACCCCACGATTGTTTAGGTTTTCGGAATGCATAGAATAACGCAGACTATTGCCTTTCCTTAGTTATATTTGTTCTAATGATGCAGCTTTTTTGAGAGTATTGCCTTCCTAAAGATACTCAATGCTCATTTCCTCACTAACTTGCACTTGTACTCAGAACAGATGAATTACTGTGTCCAAGGGCCGGCGAGACAGCTGGGGAAGGCTCTGGAGTGCACACATGGATTCAAACAGGGTGCTTGTTCTCAGGGAGACTCAGGCTTGTAGTGGGGCAGGAGAGACATTCCTTATGACAGCATCACATGGGGCTTGGGAACAGGCGTGCACAAGGTGCAAAGGGAGCTCAGAAGGTGCAGGAAGATCTCCCTCCTGTGCGGAGAATCGTGGTGGTGACTTCCAGGCTGTGCAGTCAGGGCGCCGTGAGTGGAGAGGGCGAGCAGCAGGGATGACTAGGAGGGTTCGGGTTGTGCTTATTCTCTGACATTCTCTCAAGGAAAAGATTTCTCTTTTATTTGTTTCATATATATGCATTTCTTATAGGTATTTTTAGAACAGAGATGTATACATGTATCTATTCTTCTATCTCCTCATTAACTTATTTAATGTTCTAATAATCTAGGCAGCAGAAGCAACATTCTCCTCAGTTTGCATACGAGGAAACTATCTTACAAATACATTTGCTATTCCATGATCAGTGTGAAAATTAGTGATCTGTAGTTCTTCCTCTGTGAAGCCAAACTACTGCAACATATTCACATCCAATTTGGGAAGACAAGCAACCAACATGGAGCAAGATAACTATTTCTTGAATGGATGAATGATGACGAACTGGGCCTACCTTTGTAAAGAACAACCTAGGTCAAAGAAATCCTAACATTTATTTTAGATGCCTGAAAGTTAAATAAACTTTTCTACCAAAGCAATAATAGATCTTGCAATGACATGGCATGTGCCTCTGTTTAACCTCTTCTTTAACCTTTCATTATCTGCTCAGAAAATGGAGCAGGGATTTTTATTTTTATTTTTATTTTCAGGTGATCTTTATTCCCTGTGCATGCTAAATGATTGTGGACAATTTTGATTTTCCATCTTGCATAGTAATAGAATATTTTATTCATTTAATTAATTTCTAGGCGACTATATAAAGTTGTATGCTTATCTCCAAACAGTTGCTTTTTCTTATGGCTTTCAACATTTACTTTATGATTACAACGAGGTGTGGGGTGAGGGGGGATCTTGCATTCTGGGTTCACAGAATTTGATTCAAATCCTTGTTTTGTTGCAAAGTGACTGTGTTTATACTGAGTTTTTTTTCCCTTGTCTCTATTTCAGTTTTCTCAGATGTAAAATGGGAATGCTAATCCCAGCTGACATCCCTTATTGTTTCGGGGATCAAAAGAAATGTCTTAATTGAAAATGTACAGTGAACTATAAAGTACTACATAAACGAAGGTGCTTATTATGCACTGAGCCGTGGGCCTGTGTGACCATGTGAACTTCTTCCAGGACTGTTTGTTTGTAGTTGATTAATACCTCTTTCCCCACACAACACTCCTTTTGAGGTCCACAGAAGTGAGGGATTGGCAAGGAAATAAAAAGTGTCACTTTCATGTAAACAACCCCTTCCCCACCTAATCTGCCTTTGGTCGTTCTATTTGTATTTGTCTTTCTCCTTAGTTATGAGGAGCAAGTGAAGCATCCCTCCAGCCCTGTGTTAGAATCCTACAGCCGGAGGGCTGCAGAGCTCAGAAAAGACTTTTCACTTTTGCAGGTTTTTCTTTTCAGACTTATTTTTTCCACTGAGAGATTTCATTACTTGCTTAGAAATGGAGCTGCAGGGATTTTTATTTTATTTTTATCTTTTGGTATATCTTGTTTTATTTTAAAAATACCTTTAATACTCAGAAAAATATTTCTGTAGGAGCGTATAATCCTGATGGCCTTCGTCTTTATTGACTCGCATCAGATGAACTTTCCTGACACAGTGCAAGGTATATTTCTCCTGGCCAGCAGTATAAACGGTGCTGATGTCTGAAACAGAGCTGGGCTCCTTCCCTTCATTCACAGAATCATTATACATCATAAAAATTCTGGAAGCAGGACTTTGCTGGCAATTTTGTTTGGGGGGAATGATGCATGAGACAGAGAAAAGTCCATTTTGGCCTAAGAGGTGCTGACACCAGGAAAACTCCTTGTTCCAGATAAAATAAGTCGATTTGACTCAGAAGACACGTAGAGGGTAGAGCTATTCTCTTGTAAGGTAGCATGACCTTCTAGTATTCAAAAACATTCGGCTTTCAGATGGAACTTGAAAGCTACTCTTCTTTCTTTACTTGAAAGAATCTGGTCAGAGAATCAAATAACAGGTATAGCTCCTACTTTTACAACTTACTAGCCGGTCTGGAGTGTGACTAACCCTGTTTTTTTATAAAGTGAGGTTTGAAATATCTTCCACATCACTCCCTAGTTTTTTGTGAGGCTCCAATGAGAACTCCTTCATGTGCATGATACTTTTTGATATTAAAGCATTTTCATATGAGAAACCAGAGTGTGTGGTCAAGTATATGGGTTTTGGAGGAATCAGTATAAGTCTGTATTTGATTTCCATGATTTTTAAACTCTGTGATCCGGTATAATTTGCTTCATGTTGCTCACTTCAGGTTTCTTCATTTCTTCAAATGGGAATTGAAAGACCACATTTACAAGGACCTCTGAAGGATCGGATGGCACATTTGCATATTGGCTTGGTACCTAGTATGTGCTATGCACTCTATAAATTGTTACTCGTTTTAGCTTATTTGATTCCTCCAAGTCCTACAGGAAAGGAGGGGCAACTCTTGTTCACATGGTTTCCATTATGAACTAACTGGTAACCAGACACAGAAAATGAAAGTTTGTTACTCTACTGTGCAGAGTAGATCTGGAGTCTGAATCCAAATTTTGCACTTAAATCCAGAAGAATATTCCAGAAGTAAAAAACAAACTACAAGCTTGTGACTTCTGTTAGTGTACAATTGCATCCTCACTTTGAGGCAGAGTCTTTCCTGAGAATGACGCCAGATTTTTTGTGCTGTGCATCCTATTGCTGCTCACTCTGTAGTCTTTGAGGCCTGGGAATTCCCAACATATCTCTGACAGTGTGTCTGATAAACTTCCAAAGTAGAGAGAAGGAAAATGTGGGAATCGCGACCAAAATAAAGCATTACGATTACCATGAGAAGTTGTTTACAGTAGGCAGGGAGGCATTGGCCCCACAAAACCATTATTATATTCCTGCTGCATCAGAAACCAGGGTTAGAGGGGAGATGTCAGAGCTAGAAGGATCTAGAGATAATTTAGATAAAGACATGTGGGACTGGAAGCCACTGATGAAAGTTAAAATTGTACCTGCCATAGTCCATATTATCAGAAACATGCCAAGTTATTGGTCAGTCCGAACCTGACTTCCAGTTGGAAAAGCATCACCTTTGCTTTGTAGGCAATGAAGGAAATCTTGCCATGAAAACATACTCTTTACTCTCAAAGCCAAAAGCGGGATAAAATATCAACTAATGTGGATACAACAGCCATGGAAAGGTCTTTTTGAAGTAATGTGGAAGTTCAGAGAAAAATAAACCATAGTTCATTTGGAAAATCAAAGGAGTGGGCTTATCAAAGAGGTGGCCTTTGAGAAACTTGATATCCAGAGACTATGGAAGAGAAAGAAGAAGCACATGTTACATGGCCTGGAGCAGCAAGATGATCATTTCCTCACAAGGTAGAAAGAGCCGAAGTTATCAGTCTTCCTTCAGCCTCAGTGTCTCCTCAGGTGATGTGGGGATAGAGTTAGTTCATGTACGTGAAAGTATCATGTTTAAAACCTCTGTATGTTCATTTCTTCAAAACCACACCACCAAGCCCAGGAGATGGATGGTGCTTTTGGTCTCCTGACTCTATTTCATAGATGTCAGTAGTTCTGATATTTTCACATTGCTTATATATCTGCACAGCACTAATCTCAACAGGCTATTATCAGAGATGAATAATTAAACATGCCCTTAATATTTAAAATACATTCTGCAAAATTGCAAAATGAATAAGAGAGAGAAAATTTCTCAGAGTCGTGTACTCTGCAAATTCAGTTTGTCAGGGTCTTGTGATGGAGTAACACTTGTGAATTTCTCCAGGAGGATGGGCTTTCACGGTGCTGGGTGGAATTGTTGTGTCAGAATTGCCAACAGTGCGTAATGAGAGGCTGAGTGAGGGTAAGATGACAGTATCTTTGTTTTTTTTTGAAACAGGGTCTCACTATGTAGTCCAGGCTGACCTTGAGCTCACTTTGTAGCCCAGGCTGGCCTCAAACTCGTGGCAATCCTTCTGACTCAGCCTCCCAAGTGCTGGGATTACAGGTGTGCGCCACCACACCTGGCAAGATGGTGGTATTTTAAAGAAAGGGAAAGACTATTGGATGTTGGGTAGACATAGGTTTGTCAAATTTAATACATAAAAATACTGTGTAGGACACCCAGCTAAATACAAATTTGAGGTGAAACAAATCAGTGTAAGTATGCCTCAAAAAAATAGCCTTTTTGTTGTTTATTGACAATTGAATTTTAATTTGGGTCTTATATTTTTATCTTGCAAATCCAGGTGGGTGGGACAGTAAAAGCCAAGAGGTTAAATCATAATAAAATATATTTTAAAGAAATGTTTACAGTTTTCAAGATCCCCTCATGTTCCCAATCCCATTTTGTGTTAACAAGTCACGGGCATTGTTTTTCTAACTTTTGAGATGATCAAAAGTGGGGTACAGAGAGCTAAGGTAGCCTACTTAATGATATGGCACTGATAAGTGAGAGTGTTGGTGCCTAAATGCAGTTATTTTGGAAAGATTCTATTTTGCAGTTGATAGTTTTAGACTTACAAAAAATTTCAGAGAGTTCCAGTCTAGGCTTTACCAATTTCTCCTAAAGTTAGCACTATATACACTCATAGAACAATGAAAAAAAAAAAAAAAGAAAAACCAAGAGATTAACTTCTGTACACTGGAATTTATTGAAGTTTGGCCTTTTCACATTTTACGAATTTCCCACAAATGTCCTCTTTCATGTCTAAGATCAAATTCAGAGTCCCTTTCTACTTGTAGTTGTGAAATTACCCACAATCTATAACAGTTTCCCATAATTTTTCCTCGTCCACCACGTTTTAACACATTTGAAGAGGACGGATTAGTCATTTTGCAGAATGCCCTTCGATTTTGGTTTGTCTGATATTTTATTATGCTTATGTTGAAGCTACTGAGCAGGACAGCTGACAAGAGAGATGACTTAAGGGACGATATTATGTGTATTAGGTTCGTATGTATTATTGGTGACATTAACATTGATCACTTGGTTAAGATGGCATCTACCAGATTTCTCTACTGTAAAGTTACTCTTTCCCCCTTTGTAATTAGTAAATCTTTTAAGAAGAGGTACTTTGAGATTATAAAAATACCCTGTTCCTACTTAAAAATTTACTCATGACCAAATTTCATCCTTTGGTGGTGGATCTTGTTTGGCGCTATTATTACTGGATGGTCTCATGGTCATCTTCTACTTTCCTCATTTCCTCTACATTTATTAACTGGAATTCCTTCTGAGGAAAAAGGTGGTGCCTTAACCCTTATTTAAGATCAGCCATTGTAGTTACAAGTTTACTCCTGTTTTTGCTAAAGCATGGATGAAGGAAAAAGTGAAAATGGTGAAAATGTTTGAGCTACTGTGAAAGTGTTATTGTTTTAAATCACCTTAGAAAGAGGTTCAAAATGAGGTGCCATGGAGAAAACAGGAATACACACACACACACACACACACACACACAACTTCAATGAGGCTGATAAATCTAAGATAAATACATAAGGCACTCTTTGTAGAAGGGTTAATAAAACGTCTCAACTAAACGTTGAACTGAAAAATAATTACACTGTTGATCAAGGCAGTGGTATGAATAGCATAACAGTTTTCAAGCCTCATAGCAGCTGAGCTCTCTGTAGTGCACATAGTTCAACAAGATGATCATGGTATGTAGCAGATCCTGACACCTTAGTTTGTGCATTTATAAGCATCATGGCCTCTTTCTCATAGCTCACAGAGAGAAGGACCTAACTATAGGACTATCATTTTGATTGCCTTTACGTCCTATGGTTCCTTCTTGCCTTGGAGAGATTATGAGGCTTCAGAGAATTCAAACATTGCTCTTCATCAGGGAAATGGGAAATTAATTTACATATGTACCTGAAAAGTTAAACTCATGCTTTTGGGGCTTTCTTTCTTAAGTGATCTGATATTATTCCAATAACTCATATATTAAAAGAGGAAAATGGATTGGCACGGTCAAAACCATAGCCTTTTATTTTAACTAGTAGTCAATAAAACTAAGTAACAGACATAAAGAGAACAACAGTAGACCTCTGGTGGACCATATAATGGCCTGTAACTAGGGACAATGGGCAGTGTGTGGCTTGTCTTCTGTCAGGGATTTATTTACAGACTCAAGCAGATGTGGACTGTGTAGGACATGGCCCTGATGCATGGTGAAGAGTACTGATCCGACCTTCATTACCTTTATGCCATTAAAAAAATCTTCCCCAAAGTAGTGTTTATTCCAGCTATAATAAGTTTCATTGAGTGTTGTTTTGTCTTTGGTGCTGGGGATTGAACCTGGGGTCTCTTGCATCAATTCTTAAACAAATTCAGGTAATGATCTAAGTTTGAGGGGCGGGTTAGGTTGATGTACAGAGAATCATCTACATTTTAGAGATGTGGAAGCAAAGATTCAGTGTCACATGCCATTTTTACTCAAATGATGGCTCTAAAGCTTGGACCCAAGTCTTTTGACTCTGCGGTGTTTATTTTTCACTTTGTTGCCTCTGGTCAGTGAAATTCCTGAAATTCGTCATATTTGTAAGCACAGTGACCTTGTGTCCCATTTTTCCCAGAGAAGTTCAGATTTATGCTTTTTGTTGCAGTATCATGATTAATATTATGATTTTCCCTTTTAAAAAATGTTCTCAGATGGACCAGAGATTTTATGATAACCCCATGTACAGAGAGACTCGGGGAAACTCCAAACTGCACTTTGATCTTTAAAGTGCTCTTAAAGAAATCACTAATTGGGCTGGGGATCTAGCTCAGTGGTTAGAATGGTTGCCTTGCAAGCACAAGGCCCTGAGTTCGATCCTCAGCACCAAAAAAAAAAAAAAAAAAAAAAAAAAAAAACAAAACTAATTAACTACTCATATATTTAAGAAGATAACATTTGAATATATTATGATGCATTCTGACAGCAAACTTTTTATGTGTTTTTTATTTTTTCATAACCTGAAAAAAAAAAAACTCAGAACAAGGCAAAAATCATTATAATCTGATCCTAACTGAAGATATACAAGTTTTTTCGCTGGTTAGTAAGTTTAAAGATGATTTTCTTTATTCAAAAACATATTTACAGATTCCCAAATAGTCTACAATAACTGTGTGCAAAATTTATAGCCAAAAATAATCTATAAAATCTCTCAGTTGGAGTTTTTACAACAAAAGAATGTGAAATCTCTATGTTAAAACAAGACTCTATAGATAGAACATAATAATTCTCCCAAATGGAGCAAGACTTTATTATAAAGCACTTTCTGGCCATATTCTCACATTTAGACTTCATCAGAATGCTAAGTTATAACTTCATGTTGTAAGTGGAGCCAAAATGCAGAGTGAACTAGTTTGGTTTAGGACCTTTGAGGCTGTCCTGGTTCGGACTCTTTCCCTCTTACCCTTACGTTTTTCCTCTCTGGATTTTCAGGGCTAAAGTGAGACGTGGAGTTCGTGACCAAAGGCTGATTAGGGTTAGGCTTGTGCTGCTTGTCTCTCGGTTCCCCTTTGCCTATATGGTGCTGTATCAGCTCCAGTTAGTGAAATTCCTGACCAGAAGGGACAGGAAAGGACAGTGCAGCAGTGTTATGGTAGGACACGGGGGGAGTTTGGAAGCTTCTCCTTCATCTACAGCAAACATTTAAGCAATTGTTAATCTCTGTATCAGCCAGGCCAAGAATTAATGGCTAGGTGCTATGTAAATTATGGTAGCTTACTTTCTCCCTCTAATCATCAATTTCTCCACAAGTAAAATGAAAACTTGTAACTAGCTCATCCCCACGGTCAGCTCTGGTTCTCGTGGTTGTGAATCCATGATTGTGAGCTTCTGGGGAAAAAAAATGCTAACTCCAAAGCTTTATTCCAGAACCACCCCGTTGAACTTGGGCTGTACTTTGCTTTGCTTTTGGAGTGAGCCCAAAGAAAAGGTCATTTTTGCAGACATCTTGAGGTTGTGCTCCAATGTCCTCATTAAATAACAGGAGTCCAGACTGGCAGGCCCAGGGGAATATTCAATCAAGGAGAAAAAGGCCAAGTCATTACCAGAACCCTGTCATCAGAGCTGTAAACATAAGCCCTCATTCGTGGGCTTCAGCCGAAACTGCGTTCAGCTCGGCACTCCCCCCTCTCTCCTTACACAGATTCCATTTGTTCAATGTGTGCGACCCTTCTGATAAGTCACCAGAAGCGGGAAGAGAGAGAGCGAGAAAAGAAGAAAATCACCACTGTGAATAGGCACTGAACAGGGAAAGATCAGAACAGACAGGCTCTCGCTGGACTGGATGAGTCACTGTTGCAGTCAGACCGCAAAAACTAGCGTGGCTTCTCTACTCAGCAGTAGTCTTCCTGTCTGGAAAGGAAACACTGCTCGGATTGGAGATTTCGGCCATGTTACAGACTTCAGAGCAACTTAGGCAACTTAATAGGCAAGGCAGATAATAGGTAAAACAATTTTTCCAAGTGCTTGTCTGGAGAACCAGCTACTCAACTCTAATTTGGAGCTGTATGGAAATGCTTACATTTCTAATTTTTAGCCAAAGCTGTCGTTCCCTCCCTCCCTTCCCCCCTTCCTTCTTTCCTTCCTTCTTTCATTCCATTCAACTCTCTTTTTTTCTTTTTTTTGGTGTGGCAGTCTGCAGTTCTAACATATGCATTTATTTTTGCTCACATAACATAAGTTGCATGAGATAGACTAAGGACTATCTCATACAAAGTGGACAAGTACATACATTGTGATGCTATGAGAGGATGTATGTACTGACAAACACGAGACCACGAGAATGGGAGGGAAACAGGCAGATCTTGATGGACTATTGACTGGACTGAGAGGTGACTATAAAGAAAGGCTCCTGTGTATTCAGGCTGAGCTTGAAATGCAGTGTACAAGTAAGAGAGCAGAAGACATAGACATGGAAAGAATGATTGGGACCATATCTGAAAGGTGTTTGTATGTCGAGGTAAAAATTTGAGGCCTTATCCTGTGTGCTGTGGAGACAGGGAGGGAGAGGCACTGAAATTGTGGGAAGATAAGAGTGCCAACCTTAGGAAGGCCAAGATGGATGTAAATCAATGCCCATGAAGATTAGTTAGCAGACTCATGCTACAATTCAGGAAAGCTATTAATTGTGCCTGCCCACCTAGCACATTCCCTTTGGAGTTATAAAGGAAAGATCTATGGGACAGGGGGGCACTAAGACATGTTATCTTCTAGTCAATGAGGGTATCACTATAAAAAATATTCATCACAGAGCAGTTTAATGTTTACTAAAGTCCTTGAGCTAAGGTGTTTGGGACCCTGAAAACTGGCCAACTCACATTAGCACAAACAAAGGAAGATGGGCTATTTCATAGATGCATGGAGCAAAACAAGTTAGGTGGACTGTTCACATTACAGGCTATATTGGTAACTTGGGGTTTTTAATGGTACAGATCAGCTACTCGATCTGTGTTTTCTTTCCAGCCTATGATTTTGTTTTAGCCGAAGTCCCAGCTTTTAGTCTTCAGAAGATAGTGATGTTGCCTTGTGGCTCTACCTTTGCTGTCTGTTTGATCTTGGATGAATCACCTGCCCTCTCTGGGCACTTGTTCCTTCATCTGAAAAATGAGGGAACAAGTACATTTTTCAGTGTCCAGGGCCCTTCCCAGTTTAGATACACATATTTAGAACAAGCACGCTCCTATATTACTGATATATTTCACAAAACAAACCCATGTCCTTGAAACCTCTTAACAGTCCTAAGAATAAGTAGCTGATACCATTATTTTAAACACACTTCATGCATGTGTTAAGAACCACTTAGAAGGTAAATAATGCTCACGTGGGCATGTAGGATTTATCTAACCAGAATTAGAGCCTCGGTCACCCGACTCCCAGGCCAGGGCTCTCTCTGCTTTCCCAGGTTTACCGATGTCTAGAAGGGTCAGTGAAGTATGCCGTGAGGGACATGATCAGCACATGGCTGTCCTTGAATATGCTGCCTTTTCACTATTTGTCCTGAGTGAGGCCAGGCCAACAGAAGGGACTCATTTTATTGGTGTCACTGTGAGGTGGGACTAGACTCATTGCTTTCAAACCGCCTCTTTCACTGGACCTGTGCTGCTGCTGGATCCCTCTCTGTGGTCAGTACTTCACGACCAGCTGCAGAGCTCTTGCACTTGAATGTGGTCAGCAGGGAGACTGGGCCATCTGCACTTTTTAGTGCATTTCTCTGACCATAAAGTCACACAAAATCTGGGCCAAAATGGACCCTGATGCCGGTCTAATCCAATGCCCTGTGCAGGGTGGTTTTAATAGTGATCCAGCTTTGTCTTGAACTACAATATTGCTTTTGCATCCTAGACCTTGGATTGTCACCTGTCTTCTGAAGCCGTCACACGCTTGCCCCACGGTCAGCTCACATTCAGTATGAATGAAGCAAAACCCGTACTACCTTCCTCAGATATTTCTCTATTCTTCTCCGATTGCATTGCCATCTGCTCAGTCCAACATGCTGAAACCTGGTCCTTTTACATGCATTTGTCTTCTGCATTCAGAAAGCTTTGATTACGCTCCCTCTGAAATCTCTCTACATCCATCCATCCATCCATCCATCCATCGTCTGTCTTCTTTTATACTCACTTCTGCTGGTCTAGTTCAGGTCCCCTGCCATACTTCTCTGGACTATCAATCCAGGCTCCCCAATGACGTCTTAGAGCCTTTGATAGGCAAGTATGCATTTTAAATTTCCAAATAGAATATATTTTCCAAATATCAACCATAGAACACTTTTCCCCCAGAACATCTTCTGGGAAAACAGGACTCGCCTTTCCAGATGAACTGTAATCCTCTATCGTTGTCACATCTGTCCACCCCTCTTTGTCACTGAACTTGTTATTTTTTCTGCTTAGAATGCTCTTATTTATGACTCTTACCATCTGGGGAAATCCTACGTGTGTTTCACGGCCCAGTTCAAATGTCTCCTACTCTCTGAAGCCTTCTTTGATCTCATGACCTAGTATAACCCCTGAGAACTCAGAGGACTATGCACATGAATTATTATAATATTTAAGTTATATTCTAGTTGTGTGTTTGTTATATACACAGATCATGGCCAACAAATTCTCAGCTTTTTAAGGACAGGAAGGCATATGTTCCTCACCTCTGTGACACCAGAGTCTAGAATGTTGGCTCTGTCTTCTCTCACTTTCTTCAACCCTGATTGAGCAACTTATGGTTGATGACTGAAGATCTTTGTGCAATAAATTAGCTTCAAATTCTAGTGCAGTGTATTCAGCCTCTTTATTGCCAGCACTACTGCTTAGATCTAGATGGAAGTTGGAGGTGTTATGCTGGAATATGAGGACGCTGGCTTAGAAAGGGACCGGTGACAGGCATGGTGACAATTGGAGTGCAAGATCCTTAGGGAAGAAGACTTCTGGGTGGGAGAGTTCCTTCTAGAAAGGAGTTGTTTGTAAGGCTCCCGAAAACTTCAGCGTCAACATTCTACCTTGACTGAGCACCTCATCAGTGCAGAGCACCATGCTAGGAGCTGTGGAAATACACGAATCTGCAGGAAGCTTCTAGTGTGTGGTTACGCTTGCTAAAGGCTCCTGGATCCAAGTGGTAGACACAAGTTTTGCAAGCTGGACATCAAAGAAAAATTTATTTAAAAAGTGTGAAGGTGTCAGAATCTCAGGGCAAGGGGGAAGTTAGGTCTGGAGCCAAGCAAGACTAAGGAGCAGTAGAACCACAGGGACCCAGAGTGTGGTACGACTTTTGCCCTTGTCCCTTATGGGCGTTTGCTTTGTCTTCTTTCTTGCTACAGTCTGGTATTCTTAGTGTTTTGAACGGTTTGGAAAGCTGCGTCAAGAATGTGGCTAGTGCCCAATATTGTCTATCTGAGTTACCTTGCACATGTCATTCCCCTCAGCCTCCCATTTATGAGGAGAGATTGAATCGGTTCAAATGCAACTATATGATCTACTTCAACATGTTGTGCCTTATGTCATATTTCAGACTTAGCGGGATTATGATAAATACAAAACATCTTAGGAAATAGTGACTCCTTGGAAAAATTATTTTCCAGCCCTAGATTCCAATGGCTTTAGCTAGATAATAAAATTTCGTTGTAACAAGTAGGAATAAGATTCCTCTCTTACATGTAGCCTTTTTCTACCTAGCAACATTCCAGTCCTCTTAATATACACCACCTTGTCTTCTCTTCGTATCTGTTAAAGTATCATTACTTCTCTGCCCTGACTTCTATTTGTGTCAGAACCCCCAACCACACCAACAATAGTACATGTTTCTGAAAGTATTTTCAGTATCCTAAAATAGCTAAGTAATTCTTCAGCTTGTAGAGAGTCCATGCACTACTCATCTGGCAGTAATAACACTTTCTTGTGTATACCACTACAGAATCTATGTGATCATATGATCACATGTCTATTACCTTGTTTGGTCTCTTACAACCATCATTCAGCCATGTAATCTTTGTTGAGAACTAGGAACATATCAGGTGCCGGAATAGATATAAGGAAACAATTTTGACCAAAATGAATGTGAGACTAACTTTATGGGATTGACAGTCTAGAGGACAGATTTCATATTTCTGTTTCTCTTTTAGAGACTAAGGTGAAATAATTTGTCCCAGTAGCTGTTTGATCCAAGACTCAAACATAGACTTCCCATTCCCAAGCCAGGGCTCTATTTTGCCAATGTCTCTCTAAAAACCATAGAGAAATCCCTGAGTACCCTTCAGGAGATTCCTGATAAAACTAGCTACTGTAAGTAAGAACATCAAATAGTGAAACAGAGAAGCTATACCTATCAAAATTAAGCAGACAACAGACCAGCTACTGAAAACCCCAAAATACAAATTGGGTGAGGGGAGCTCCCATACCAAAACAGCTAACAATTGCAATAGCCATTTTTAAAACAAAATCAAAAACAGAAGATTTCCCAGCAATTGTACAAAACAATGTTTGATGTGAACATCCAGACCTGAGAACAGATCTCTACACTGGTATCTGTTGCACACCCTTATTGGTAGGCTGCATCTGACTCAAATGTAATCAGGTTAAGACTTTGCCTCTTACTTTCAAAAGATGATGAGTGGGGTCTCATAGCGTGCCAAGGAGGTATCGATGAGCAGGAGAGGCAGGAAACCTATCTGAATAGGGATTCCATGTTGTGTTCTCCAAAGAAATACCCTCTGGCCTCTTACATCTCAGTGTCAAATGCGGACCCGTGGTTGGTGGATAAGTAGAAAGGAAGATGTGATAATTCTTTCTCTGAACTGTAATGAGAGATTTTCTAAAGTTCAACCAATGGATATTTACATTTGTCTCTGTGCCTTTCCATTTTTAAGATGAATGACACAGGCCTAAAGTACCTACTCTCACAGCAAGTGGACAAAAATTGAGGGAAAGGAGAACTGTCTTTGACATTCATTAAGGGCTTGAATGTTACCTTCCCCAAGAGAAGGGATATGTGTAGACAAACTGTAACTCCATTTTAATACAAGAGGCATGCACAAATTTTTCAAAAGCCCAGAGGAGAAAGTGCCATGCCCTAGATCTGGACTCTAAAGGTAGAAGTTTGCTTTGTAAAAAGTGCGGTTGAGATCAGAGAGAGGACAATGGAATTCTGTGCTATGTAGACAAAAGGCATGAAGGTGTGAAAGTGTTTAAGGAACTTTTGGTGAGGTAACAATCGTGTTTCTGGTAGCAAAACACTCTATAGTGAGATAAAGCTGATGATCACTTGGGTTTTAAGATGCACTAGCCACTTTATCAACCAACCAACTATTCTCACTGGCTTAGGAGTACAGAATTTTAGTTCTCACTTCTTAGTTCAGTGCAGGGTGGCAGGAGATTATGCTCTGGGCAGACATTTGGAGCCTCAGGTTCCTTCCATGTTATGGCTCTATTGCTCCCTTAGTTCCTATTTATTTGCCACTCAGCTGGTGGATAGAGAAAAAGAATGAGGACCATGCACACTCTTATGGCTTATGTCTAGATGTCCCCCCAAAGTCTCGTGCAATCATAGGTGTGGCTTTTCAGAGGTGACTGGATGGAGAGTGTGTGAGGCTGGGGTCAAGGGTGTGTGCTTGGCATAGTTCTGGATGTGGAGAGTGAGAAGCTCACCCTGGGTGTGAGTGCTACCTTCTCTAAAGGAGTGTAGCCGAGATAGATTATAAGGTACAGAAAGAGGGCTGACGTCATTGCTTGCTACTTTACTACTTCACTGCTTGCTGCCTTGCTGCCTTCTGCTCACCATGAAATGATTTTTCCATGCAATGCTCCTCTTCTATGCTGCCCTTCCTCAAAGTAAGCCAATTATGGACTGAAACCTCTACAGATTGTAAGCCAAAATAATGTTTCCTCCTTTAACTTTAGGTGTTGGTTATTTTGTTTCAGCAATGAGAAAACTAAGACACATACCTAGAAAGCTTAAAAGACAGGCCAGCAAATTTCTTACTCTACTCCTGCTCATATTCCTGTAGCCAGAACATAATCATGTAGCCACGTTTAACTGTGAGGGGTCCTGGGACTGGGAGGTTAAGGGGAGAACACATACTGTTAAACAAAACAATCTCCACCGCAATGGGCATTCTGGGCAGCAGAGGGCTGGGGAGAATGAAGGCGTTATGCATACATGATGGGACTTGTTGAAAACCTTCTAGAAGACTTCCCCAGGGGAAAAATGTGATAAAGAAGTCAGAGTCCTTTAGGTAAGAGGTGCCTTGTGGCCAAATTCTCAGAAGAAAGAGGGATGACTCTAATTGAAAGATGCTTTATTCCTGCTCTCAGAAAAAAAAAAAAAACAGACAAGAAATTATTCTAGCTCAGCCCTTAAATTATGCAAAAAGAAACCCCATCATGCAGACAACTTACAATCCCAACCTTTATAGGGCATTGGGTGGTTCACTGTGTGCTCACACACAAGTTGTCAGTTGATTTGCACAAAAAACTCTAGGAGGAAGATGTGGATGAAATTATTATTCCTATTTTAGAAATGGAGAAACCTATGCCCAGAGAGATTAAAAGACTTGTCTACAGATGCACAGGAAATAAAAGATGTCTCTGCCACTCGAGCCTGTATTGTGATCTTTTCACAATTCTGCAGATCCTATTAAGAATGGGGGAGCTGTTGACTGAGATCCAACACTGGTCATGAGGCCAGAATAGAGGGAGGCTTTCTTTTATCACCTCCCGTTCAGTCTGCCTGCCTTTCGGAATTAGTGAACCAGTGCCTCATCCCCAGAGCATGTTCATGTTAGCTGTCAAATAGCGCGCACAGCATCTGACAACCCTAATATCACTGTTTGCATTATCAGACAATTACCAGCCGAGTCCGTATTCATAATTTGACTAACAACTCGCGACAATGATTATTTTTCCTTTTCTGGCAAAACAAATATAGCAGCATTTTCTTTTCAGCATCAGCGCTGATGCTCCTTGGCATTCTATCAGCTAAAGGATTTTTTTTTTCAAAAAAAAAATGTTAGTCGTCCTCCCTCACATCTCACTAACTTTACAGTCCCCCATGGCATCTGTGTGCAGTGAACTGAGCTGTTGAGACTAAATGTAATTTGCAATCAAGCTTCTGTTAACATGGAAATGTACCGGCTGGTCTGCTGCAATATGGGTTCTCATTCTGTCTAGCATATGGTTGCATTAAATCCAGTCTCCAGAATGTCTCTTGTTACCACATTGTCAATCCGTGCAAAGCAGAGAACCCTAAAAAACCACTAAAGGAACATATTTTTGGAATTGGCGCTTCTATTGGATCTTGACAAGATCTGTCCAAAGACATACTTGGTTATTTGAAATGAACTAGCCCTGTCAGATCCATGCACGCATATACACAGAGCCACACAGAGAACTTGAAAACTGCTTTGATGCTCCGTAGTAGCACACATAGCAATTACACTGGAGGACAAAGAAGGAGATGAAGGATTCAGCTGCATTAGGTACTTATAAGGCTGGTTTATTTACATTACTTGGTATCTCGATATTCAAGGAATCCTAGAATATTGATGTTGGAAGTGACTTTAGCATTCTTTGCAACTAAAAACACAAGCTGTAGGTTCAGGTGCTAGGATTGAACCCTGATTCCATCCCTCCCTAGCTTGATGACTTGAGTACATTTTGAAGCTTTGTATGCCTCAGTTTCTTCAATGGTGAAATGGGCATTTTGTAGGATTAAAGGCCTAGATATCACACCTGCATCAATAAACGATGGCCATTTGTATTAGTAGCCTCTTCCTCACCATCCCATTCTGAAGTGTGACGCTTAAATACCTCCCACAGCATCACCCGCTGTTCTTCTCTCGTCTCGCCCCCTTCTTGTGCCAGGCGACAGTTCCTTCTGAGTCTGTCCATTGTCTTCGGTATGATGCTGTTAAAGGGCTTTTCTTTATACTAAACACAAGTCTCAGCCCTGCCTTGAGCCTGTGTTCCCGGACGTGGAGAGAAAGTCTAATTTGGCGCTATCTTTCAGGTGTCTGAGGAAAGAGCTCACATTCTGTGAGAGCTCTGGGTTCTCCCTCAGCTCCTCCTACCCCTTCTCACGGCAGAGTGGATCCCCTCGGCAGGCCAGGATGTCTTGTTGTTTCTGTGCTGCTCTTGTGGACAGCTGCCCTGGCTGATCTCGGAGTCGCAGCGGCCATGACACCTGCCTAGTCCTACCTGGTGGTGAGAGGATTTGCTGGTTTCGTCAACACAGCTTGGACTTGTTTACACAAAAGCACATCAGGCCATATAAAACAGACTTCTCCTTGGTACATTCGCCATTAGCAGTTTCAGTCAATCATGTCATACTTTCAGTTCATGGGGGTGGGGAGGAGCCTTATGCCTACAGATCTTTGGTTTTATTCCAAGGTGGTAACCGCTCTCATTACGCCTCTGTGCTGCAAATTTGAAGGTTTGTAGGTTTTACTGGATGTGCTCCAAGCAGGAAACACATGCACAGAAGGTGGATGAGACACTAAAGTGCTGGCATGCAGCATTTCTCCAGTATTTAAGGAGTACCCTCAGAGGTCAGGATGAAATGAGGGATATGATTCTATTCATTCATTCATTCATCTGCTTAAAAATGATGTGTGAGCCAGACACAGTATCAGACACCAGGGATATGCCTAACAAGCTGCTCCTGCACGGAGAACTGGCAGACAGGTTAGAGCTGATTAAGAAAGAAGGTGATGTGATATACAGATGAGCCGAGCCGAGTGCAGATGCTCTGGGGGGCACCACATTGCATTTTGAGTGGCTCAAAGTCCAGCGAGGGGGATAAGGATGCAAGCAAATAACTGCCTAACTATGGATTAATTGAGCACCTTGAAGAGAGAGATTGTTCAACCAGTATTTACTGAGCACTCAGTTTGTGCTGACTCTACAATGAAGAACAAAATGCATACTTTAAATTTAACAGAGTTACATACAGTCTCAAGTGTTTCTGTGTGTGGATTTGATCAAGTCCACACACAAATGCATACATGTAATTTAAAAGCTTTGGTAAATCTTGTGAAAAGAGAAGGCAGGATTTTAGCAGAAAATAAGATGCGGGAGCGATGACTTAGATATGGGTACGATATCAGGGAGTGTTTCTCTGAGTACATATTTGGAATAAGAAACAGAGAAATGGAGGGATGGATGTGTGCAAAGACCTGACTAAGGGGCCCCACTTGGGGAGTGTGAACAGCTGGAGGAAGCAGAGTGACAGGAAAGGGAATCAGGAAGAATTGGTGGCCTCCTAAGGAAGGTTAACCATGTGCAGAAGAGAGACAGGGCATCTGGGCAGAAGGGCAGCACACATAGCACCCTGGAGTCGTGAGAGGACTCAGCCAGGAGAGCCATCCCCATGCTTTGTAGGGGGCCGAGCTTCTAGGGAGTGGCCGGAAATGGAGAGCATATTTGGACCAGATCATAAATAGTGAACTTGGGACTGGTAATTTCTGGAGTCCCCACACAGCAATGAAGATAGCGCTAAATTGTCTTTCTAAAGCATACGATTTCTAATCTTGAAGAGGTATGCAGAGGCGTGGCTCTTATATCTCTGTATCTTGCTCACCACTCCCATCTTTAATTCTTACTAAATAAATGTAATAAATTACACTCTCTTCTTTGCCACTTTGTCCCCAGCTCTGATGCAGGATCTGTGGTGGCCTTCGCATTGTTACTCTCTGCCTCCTGATATAGTGGCTTGATGCTGTAGCCTTGAAATGAGAGGCCAGCAGCTTCCGAAGACCACAGAGGATCCAACTTCAGCCCCTGCAGGGTGCAAGCAACCTGCTCCTGTATCTGACAGGAAGGTTTCACCCAAAGGTGTGAAGGATGAATCACCCTGTGGCGCAGATTATTTCTGGCTGCCAGTTGGCCGCCCCTTCTTGAGAACACAGAAATCGGTGGCCTGTTAGACTGCAGCCCGGCACTAAGGCTCAGTGGAGAAACTCCTTAGCTCTGTTTAATTAGACAAACCAAACACTTCCAAACCTACTTTAATGTCAGCCTTCTTCCTACCACCTCATTAATATATTTTTAAAAAATTTTACACCTTTAATGTGGGAATGATTTTCTTAATTCTTTCAGCACCAGAACTCGGTAGTTTCAAGTTTTTAAACTAGAGAACAAGGAGTACAATTATATAAGTGGTAGTTATGATTCTTTGAACTGATATCTTTTGGCATTATTAAATAGAAGTTTTTTTGTTTCAGTTTTCTCTGTGCATGTGAGACAAAGTGGCCTTAAGTTTAGACCTATAACACTGAAATTAGTAAGACTATTTTTTTCTTCATAGTACTTTACAGTTTAAGAAAAAAAGCCTTTTTCATCAGTTGATTTTCATAACGTGCTAACAGGAATTAGAGCGGGTGGTATTATCTCCATTCTACAGATGAAGGTATTAAAGCTCACAGCACTAGAAGGGTCTTTCCAAATGACAGTTTTGTGCTTCAAGGTTTGCAAGGAGGATACAGATTTCAGGCCAGAGCGTCATGAGATACTGTTCTATCAGTAACAAATAGGGATGCTGGGAGGAGAAGCTGGTTCTGTGGAACAGATTATGAATTCGGTTTAGGATGAGCAGGATTGTAGCTGAGGGGAACCTCGAGCTGCCTGAGTACTCGTGCGGCTGTGTCCCTCTGCCATCCACTGCTCAGTACACACTCTGTCTTTTCAACCCAATGGAGGGCAGGACTTATCCTAAGTCACAATCTTTTTAAGTCCGCCAGGGAGCCTACAGTTAGGAAGTAACCTCTCAGTCCATCCCACATAAGGCTCCCCCACACAGATTTAGGTGTAGGTGATACTGATTTGATAATGTGCTTTTCTACCCTTCACCTCATTTGATGCCCACCCACATCACCTCTGTGAGATTCGAACTGGTCTCTCTCCCTCCAATTAGGAAATAGAGCTTTTTTAAGGCACAAGACTGATTCAGTGGCAAGCAGGCAAAAGTGTCATACTGGGAATTTGGACCCTGGATCTCCGTGTCCAACACCAGGACTCGTCTATCATTTCCGGTGTGATTCTCTCAAGCCTCCCTTTTCCCCTTCCTTTCCTTTTTCTGTGGCTTTTCTATCCTCCCTTAGGAATCTTCAAGGTCTCTTCCCACAATCTTCTGATGAGACCTGCTTTCCAGAAAGGTTCTTGTACCCATCAAACATATTTTAGTATGAATTGGAAGCTTTTGGTTTCCCTCTCTTAAAATTATGCATATTCTCATGATCATAGTCTCCCTGTTCACTACGGCAAGTATTTCCCGGGGTCTTGCAATGCTTTTGGCACTGGAAACACAACACAAACAGTCACACGTCCTCTGTGCCTCCTTGACATGCTGCTGTAGCAGGTAAGCTCTGGCTCCTAGAAATGGTACCCAAGGAGCCACATCCTTCAAAGGTAAGCATTTGTTCCTGTAATTTGAAGACATTTTTAACCCTGGTTTTGGTGTTAGGAACATTTAGCTAAATACTCTTCTGGATGGCACAGAGGCAGCAAAGAGGAAGAGACAACATGAGCCAGTGATGTGAATTTGTATTTCAAAGAAGGAGGAGGTTCTGCTGCAAGCTAAGCACTCGTTGGGAGTGTGGATGGGAGTGTATCTCAGTGATCCTGGGAATAGACCGTGTTTTGGTTGCTTCATGAAGAATTTCTCTTTTTAATAAATAGGATTGCTTCCCATCTGATTACAAGAATAAACTGAAGCCAGGAGATAGTATGAGTTTTATCCTGGTTCCTGCTGAAGTGTTGGAAGAGATTGTTACATGACTGACTTGCGGGGCTCCAGAAGAAAAGGCGCTAATCGGTACAAGTTAATGTGAGCTTATCACAAAGAGATTGTGTTGGGCACACCCTATTTCATTTCCTTATCATACTAGTCGGGTGATGAACCACAGAAGGAGGAAGCTTAGCAATGGCTGCGCCATGGACTCCTGTGATATGATTGCATGTACAATGGCGAAGTATGAGCAAGGTCATGCCATATTCACGGGCTTCGTGGTTGGAGGAGCAAAAATAGCCCTTAGGGCTTCTTAAAGTTCCATGTACACTGGAAGGAGGTCTCTGGTGAGGACTGAATCTATTTTTCTGTTCAATATTTTTTATTAATCATCAGAAGTTTATCTGGAAGAGCAAATGACCATATCTGCAGGTAACAGCAAACTAAAATAAAAATATGGGGAGAAAGGGAAGAAAGAAGAGGCCAGTCAATGCATATAATGTTATTGTTTAGTAGGAGGAATAAATTCTGGTGTTCTTTGGCATGGTAGAGTGAATATACTTGACAATAATGAGTTATGCATTTCAAAATAGTTAGAAACGAGGAATTTGAATGTACTCACAATAAAGAGATGATAATATGTTAAGGTAATGGATATACTGATTACAAATGTATACAGGAATCAAAGCATCACATTTTACCTCCTAAATGTATACAGTTATTATGTGTCTATAAAAAATATTCAAGAAGCAAACACTACAGAGAGGGCATGGTGTAGTGGAAGAAACTCCGGCTGTGGAACAAAAGAGGGATGACCTTGCCCCTTGTCTCTGGAACATCATAGCAAGGTCACATGGAGCAGGGATTTCATCCTTCTGAGGATTCGGACTCATCACTCGTAAAGTAGCAATCAGATGATTTGATTTTCAGATCAATATGGGAAGTTAAAAAATGTCCATTGTCATGTTTGCCATAAGTTTTCAACAAATGAGTAGGACTAATCTCCATCATTGAAGATTCCTGTCTAGAGCTTCTAGGACACAGAATTGAAGCCAGCACAGTAAAGCAAAGCGAAACTAAAATGTATGTCAGAGGAATGGTCTTGGAGGCGTCAGGGCTGAGTTTATGGCATCAAGTTCCAAAGGCCTTTAGATCATCACAGACTTATAAAACATGTATTAATGATGGCTTAGTTAACCACGCATGTTTGGAAAGTAAAAAAAGCACATGAAGGAGGAGCTTATGTTGATAACACATCCGTCTGATCTTTCCATGTACATAGAAGGATTTCATGTGGAAGAGAGTATGCGTAAGTTTATTGTACATTGTTCTAATGAGCATAGCTAGGCCGAAGTTGGAGGGAGTAGAAGGAAAGAAAGTTTAGATGAAATTGGAGCAGTCAGAACTACCCTGTGAGGGCTCTGGGTGTTTTGGGGTACAGGAAATGCTCTTTTAGATCAGCGGTTTTTCTTGTACTGACTGCAGCACAGGCCACGCTAGCTGTACAAAGGTGGTGTTGAGGGATTGTTTTTGTATTTTTTTTTTTTTTTGTGGTGCCGGGGATCGAACTCAGGCCTTTGTGCTTACAAGGCAAGCACTCTAATCACTGAGCTAAATCCCCAGACCCTGAGGGATTGTTTTTGTGTCACACTGCTGCATATTGGTTTTGTCTGGGGCCCTCAGTTAGGTGCTGGTGGCCAAAATATAAAGATGCAGCTCAAACCTTCAGTGAGATCACAGCTCGAGAGAGATGGGGCTCCTGTCTCCTTGAGGAGACGGGGAGGACTTGAAGGACAATATTCCAGGCAAGAAGGTATTTGCTTCAGAGAGATGAGCTAGTGGCAAGGTCAGAGGTATGAGACACATAACAGATTCTCAGAAAGGCAAACGATGCAGGAAGTAGATATTGCCAGGAAGGCAAGAATTAGATCATGATGGACCTGAAGTGCCCTGTAAGGAGTATCAGGGACTCAGGCTCATTCCTTGTACATTTTCTGTATCTTGTGCTTACCCAGGTCTGTGCGCTGATCTCACTGTGCTATAATTGCTTGTGGGCAGGTTTCCTCCATACGCTATGAGCTTCCTGAGGACAGAGATCATATTTTATACATCCTTGGATCTTCACAGCCTGCCCTGAGCTTGCCACAGTCTAGGAACTAAGCCAATCCCACTGAATAAAAGAATAAATAGACCTAATTTAAAGAATGGGTCCTGACCTGATTTATGAAGAGCTTTGGGAGTTTTAGAAATTTCTGAAGTTGTACTAAATGTAACATTGAATTGCGAATTTGAGCCCAACATTGAGAATTTAGCAAGACCATGTCTCAAAAAAGAGGAAGGGTTTGGGAATGTAGCTTGGTATGAAGGGTTCAATCTCTAGTACCGCTGAAAAAAAGAATTACATCTAGGAACACTGTGCTTTCTCCAGTGCACTTCTGCAGATGCTAATGCTAATAGTAACTGCTAACTTTTATTTATTATGCTGTAGGTAAATACTCTGCTAAACGCTTTACATATTTTGTCATTTAATTGATACAGCATTCCTTTAAGATATGTATATATTTTCTCTCTTTTATTGTTGAGGAAGCTAAAATTTGCGAAGGCTAAGTAACTCAACCAACATCACAGAGTCAGAATGAGACTAAGCCAGAATTAACCCCGGGTCTGCTTGATTCTAGAGCTTGTGTCTTAATCATTCTATTACTGTAAAATGAGATATTTTACCCATGAAAGGACAGAGTTATCCAAGGAGTGCCATCACCAGGGACCACTTCAGATCTGAAAGAACCTGTGTGGTTAAGAGAGACTGAGCTCTCTGGAATTTTTAGCCCCATATCCTAATAATGTCGAAAGACTATGTAAGTTTGGAGGAGCTAGAGGGTTGAGGATGGTGGTAAGGGCCCCGGCCACCTCTCCTTGTTCTCTTCTCACTACTCTACTTGGCTAGACAACAGAGATTTCATAGTGATAATAGTGGGAGACAGAAAAGAAGTAGCAACTTCAGGCCCTTTCAGCTTGTGGGCTTTTTAAAAAACTAAAATGTCAATGGGAACATTTCTTTGTTTTTCTCTTGGATTGGGGTATCTTCCATTTAGGAGCCTCTTTAGTCCTGAAAAGCTCCAGAGCCCATCACAGTGTCCAGAGGTAAAGAGAGGCCAGGGGTTCGCTGCTTAGATTTACCTCCAAGTTCCAGCGTGAGAGAAAGGGAAAGACAATCCTGGGGTCTCCTAACCAGCACAGTCCTCTCTAACAAGGAAGGAGCCCAGAATTTGGGAAAGATGTTGGACTTACAGTACCGAGTATTTCTCCTAAGGAACTGGCCACAATAGCCAAGGTAGGAAGCCAAATGAAGTGTCCGTTAACAGAGGAGCAGGTAAAGAAAATCTGGACATATATACACAGCAGAGTACTATTCTGCCTTTAAAAAATGAAACCCTATCTTTACGGCAACATGAATGAGTTTGGAGGACATTAGCTCAGTGAAATAAACCAGACATAGAAAGACAAATACTGCAGAAATGATCTCACTCATTTGCGAAATCTAAAAAAGCTGATCTCATAGAAGTCAGAGTAGAATGGTGGTTACCAGCAGCAGAGGAGGGGAGTGGGAGGAGATGACAGGGCAAGATTGACCAAAGCATAAATTATAGTCAGATCACAGAAATAAATTCTGGTGCTCAGTAGCACAGCAGTGTCATCATAGTTAACAATGTTGTACTACGTATTTCAAAACAACCCAAAGAGAGGATTCTGGATGTTCTCACCAGAAAGATACGATAAATCAGGTGACAGAAAGCTAAATACCATGATCAGATTATTACACAAAGTACACATGTATCCGATGATCACACTGTACCCTATAAACATGTATAGTTATCATGTGTCAAAATAAAACGGAAAAAACTAAGGGGGAGAAAACTAAGCCCTGAAACCTTGGCCGGCTTGTCTTGCTGCTTGGGTCTGGCAGACGGGGGTGGGCAGAAGGTTAAGGGACTCAGCAGATGCCAGAAATCAGTGGGCGTTGTGGCCTTTCTAAGCGCTTGTACTTGAGAAGATCAAACTCGACTCCAAGTTTCTTTACCTTGGGACACAAAAGAATGTAATTTTTTCACATGGGGAAATGTTTACAGAAAACTGTAGCTTATGAGGACTACAGGGTTACCTGCGGTTCTGATTCAGGAGCATCGATTCTACTAACCTGTGAAAAGATCTCTGTCTGCAGAGTTCTGTGTGTCTGTCTGAAGCACAGAGATGAAGGGTAACTTGTAACTCCTGTCTCCTCCCTGGTGACTGGCAAAGGAAACATGTCCACATACTTCCATCTGGTGGTTACTACTGGTCACTGCAGTTTTAATGAAAATGTTCTCTCAAATTTGGAAGGGGTAGGCATGCAGCCAGCCTGCAGCAAATCGTCAATGAAGAACAAACAAAACAAAACAAAACAAAACAAAACAAAAACAAAGCACTGATCCTAGCCTCGAGGGCCTCGCAGCTTAATAAAGGAAACTGACCCATCAATAAATAATTATGGATTGATAAACACCATTTAAAAAAAGGCGGTGAATGTTATCAAAATACAGGACAGGCAGTGTAGGAAAGGACATCTTTGAGCAGGATCTGGAAGTGTGTCTTGTTTTTAACAATGTGGCTCTGGCGAAGAGCAGGGAGTTCATTCCGAATACAGAGAACCTCAGGGCCAAGTGCATGATGTAAATTGTTAGTTCCTTCTGGCTGGTAGGTAAGGAGCACAGGAAAGATGCTGCAGAGAAAAACTGGGAGAAGGTTAGCCCCAGACCACGTAAGGCCTTGAGTACCTAACCGAGGCGATAAGTCTGCTAGGAATATAACACGATCAGATTTTAGTGATTTTACTGGTGAAGAAATATGGACAACATGTGATTTTATGTAATGCTTTTTGAACATTCTGAACAGGCTCGTGATTTGACGTTGTCTATGGAAACCTGTTCTGTGAAATAGATAATACCATAGCTATTATGATTGGACCAGGAAGTAGGGTTCAGAGCCCAAAGGATGAGCTCCCACCCCGCATCTTCCATCTTTAATACACGTGGATGTCTTTGAGTAATGTTAAGGGCTCCGTAGAACTCCATCTGACAACTACTGCATTGGAAAGTTACTTTCCCTACTGTGACCATCTCCACTTTGGTTTTAAGGCCTATGTGCTGTGACACTGGGTGTTCATAAATTAGGTTCCAGGTCTTTTCCTATCTTTTTTTTCTAGAGCTGCTCTGGAAATCCAATTTTATAGTAATCCCTGTTTTATTAACTATTCCAAATGCACAACCTATATGCAACCTAGTCCCTGGCAGTCAGCTTTATTTTGCAAGAGGACATATGTAGGCAAGAGGATCGAGACCAGCCATCTCTGCAGTGTCTATTAAGCATCACCTGTCTGCCGCCCAATGTATTAATTTGCATTCAGGATCTCCAGCGTATGTGTCATCCACAACCCACAGATTATCTATGAAGAAGCTATGAGACGAAAGGCTTTGGCTCTTGAGCAAGAAAACTGCTGCTTTCCTTCCAAGAACTGCACTTTGTAAGTGCTCAAGAGCCTTCTGGTGAGTGGATGAATTATGGCGATCTGCAGGAGTTTCTGCTTAGTGGAGATGTGTCTCCGCTGGATGGCATCCATCAGAAGAAGAGAGGTTTCAGTCCAAGCCCGACCCAGAGGGAAGGGGCCCCAAGGCAAAGGCTGCTTTGTTCCAGCCATCACGGTTATCTTCTGCCTTCTTCCGAGCCACATATTCAGATGCAAAATACAAATTCCACCCACCCAACAGTGTTTGTTCTGATCCCTTCTCTTGCTCCTTGTCTTTACTCTCGCCTTGCCCACTCTCTCTGCGCGATGGGGTCAGTTTGCTGTCACTTTCCCACACTAGTGTCTCTGTTTCAAGGCTGTGTCGGGAGCTGCCTCCCTCTTGCCATCTGGCAGCTATCTGCTGCATCTTCCCACCCGGCCCCCACCTTTTCTTGAAGGCCTTCACAAAAAGATGTTAACTTTCACTCAATGACTTCCTAGTACATGAATATGTGCATAGTGTTTTCCCCTTGGTTGAATAACTACTTCAGCATAGACTCTTGCTTGCATTACTTAGGTTAATTGCTATTTTCCCGAGGGCATGCTGACCAGTGTCCTTTAAAGTACCCAGTGCCAAATTCAATAAACATTAACAGAGACAGTGTCACGCTTTAGAGCTAACGGGCCAGGGCCAGACTCTGTTTCACTGTATGGAATGGAAATGTAACCTAGTCTACAGGCCTTTGACGAGCAGAGGAAGGCAGGAGTGTCTTTGTACACTTGTGTACTTCGTAGAAATCTCTCCTAGTCACTCACCTTCTTGAATTGTTCCTTTCTGCGCTTGTCTACCTCTCCTAGACCCAAGTCCTGGAAGGAAGGAAACCGTAGTGCTTGTCTTGGGTCCTGATTCAGAGTACATGATCAGCAACTATCTTGTCAGTGGATTTTAATGTACTTATCAGGACCTATCTGGACACTGACAGTACTTGGGATCTCAGTAAAATTTCTCCAAAATGACACGGTTGCATTTTTTTCCCCCCTGGAGCCTTGCAGAATAAAAATCAGTGAGACGATGAATATTGAGGGCTACTCATGTGCTGTCTGGTTTTGCTTAACCAACTCCATGGCTCCTGGAGGCCCTGGAGTAGCAGATTTTCGTGGAGTGAGCAGGGGAGAGATGATATTGGGACAGCCCTGCCGTATCCCTGGCTCTCCCAGGTAGGTGTGGCCCGGGCAAATCACATAGCACAAGGCCTCAGTTTTCTCATCTGTGAAATAAGGCTTCCCAATGTCTATCTTCCTTTATGCTCCTTATTTACCCTTTGGATTTCTCACATAAGAGAAAAAAAAATGCAATGTTTAAACTTGTGTGTCTGATTCATTTCACTTAAGATTATGGAAAGTGAAAAGAATGTGTTCAAATGGGAAGGCGTTAAAGGTTGGGGAGGGGAAATGGAAAGTAAGGGAAAAGGGGAAAAAAGTGAGTGTTAAGGAAAAAAATGGAAACAAAACTTTTGTGAATGGGGAGGGGAAGGAGGTTGGGGGATGGGAAGAAAAAGAAGGATTGAGATATATTATGTACAGGTACGAATTCCCCATGAGGAATGTGACCAATATGTATGATAAATATGTACTAATAAAAAATAAAGTTTAAAAAAAGAAAAATAAGATTTGACATCCCCAGATCTGCCCTTTCTGACAATGCCTTGTATTGTTATTTCTTCTAGTTTGTTTTTGTATCAATTACTAAAAAAAAGCCGAAACACTGGCCAGTTGATTAAAACTGCAGAGTAATTTTCAACCAATAAAAATCCAGTGCTGGCTCTCATCTTCTTCTGAAGATCCCTGTCCAGTGACCTGTGCAAATAATCCAGATGGCAAACACGTGTCCACAAGTGCCTTAATACTATATACATTCGGAGTTTTAAAAAGCTCAGACATTCAAAAAAGCAAGAGGGTTTTGCAGATACAGGACACTGGATAAGCGCTCATGTGAGTGGAGAAATAGAGCTGATATCCCAGCATAATCTAAAATCACGTGCTAAGTATCTTGGAGACACATTTTGGAGA
>PVJO010019659.1:0-33776 GCA_004026905.1 Hystrix cristata
CTTGTGACTCAAACAGGTAAGCAGAGCGATGATGCAGTGCCCAGAAATGCAGGTGGCCTGTGAGTCTGTTGGGGGCTGATGTGATGAGACAGGTCAGAAAAGACTCTTAAAGAAGGCTGCAAGCGACAGCCATTCCAGGTGGTTGGAAATGCATGCAAAGCACTCTGCAATGAGTGTTCTGGGACCCGGGAACACATCACGACCAGAGCAGCAAGGGCAAAGAGGGAAAGATACCGATGCAGCTCGCGAGGGAGGAGAGGCTGGAGCCAGGAGGCGTTTGCTAAACTCTGTCATAGTAGCTATAGGTGGGACCGCATGTGACAGCACCCTTCTTTCATCCAAAATGGAAGCTGGATTGGTGGGGAGACAAGCTGAGTGACTACTGCAAGGGACAAGGAGGGATGAGGTGTTTAGGAGGAGGGCAACAGCAGTGGAGATGGGAGATGCTGGAAAGATCAACTGCAGACGTCGTGATGGGCTGGATTTGGAGGAGAAGCGTGGTTTAAGAGAGAGCTCCCAAATCTCAGATATTTCATATCTGAGATTCCCTCTACCTGTTTGAACTCAGCAAATATATGTTAAGTTCCCAGCTCCTTTCACAAGGACACAGGGCAGTGTGGAAGGGGGTTTGGACAGAATGGTGTGCACGTGAGCATTTCAGTCAGTGGTGATTTGAGACATTTTTAAAATAACTACAACATCATTTTCATTTTATTCTTTTTTTTCCCCTTGAAAATAAAATTAGGACAATTGACTGTGAAAGAACCAAAATTCCTTGATTTTGAAGTCAGGAATGAAGTACAACTCATCATTTTAGCTGAAAGTAGCGAGCACAGAGCCCACAGCAGAGTAGCAGTCTCCATACAGGACGTGAATGATAATGTTCCACGCTTTGAGCAAAGTGTGTACGAAGCGTCAGTGTCTGAAGCACAGGGCTACAATGCCCGCGTCATTCAGGTAACAGGAATGTGTGTAGACCATTAATAAATTTTAAATGTTTCAGGGTGTGTCTGCTTTTTGATGGTTTGGATAAAACTCTTGACTGAAGGAAATCTGAAAATTCTGCATTCGCTCTTCTTTATTCATTCAGTGCTTGGTACCTGGCCACTTGCTTTCTCTAGGGACTCTGAGAATTACCAGGGAATAGAGGATATGGCGGGGACACAAAAAATAAGTGGACTGATAAAAGCATAAGGTTTAGTGGGGAAGTCGGAAATGTAAGTTTTTATATTAAGTGAACTTTAATTTTATTGAGCATCACATAATCAGTGTATAATAAGCTCGAATTTAATGTCAAGACAGAAGAGAGGTGAGAGGCCTGACCTTAACGACTGCTCCACAGAAGACGGATCTTCGCCACGAGTCTTAAAGGGTGAGCAGCCTCGGAGGCAGACCTGTCACCTTCAGGGCGAGCCCCTCTCTCTGACAAGCCCGAGCGAGAGAATCTGCTCGCCACTGGGCTTTGGTGGTTTCTCTACCCGTGTCAGGACTGGCGTCCATGTTTCTCCTTTCCTTCACCACTGAACTTAGTCTTTGCAGTCATGAAGTTGGATGTCAGAAGATCCACAACTGCAAATCTGCAGAGGGAATCAGAATAAAACCACCTTCCCGGCAAAGCGAGCCACGGGGCAGGACATTTCCTTTGGCCTCCAGAATTTCGCTGATGTGATCAGCACCTCTTGCTTGTATTTATGTCACAGGCTTTTTCTCTGGCACATGCAAGTACACTTTCTGCACAAGGATGCCAGTGGTCCTTCACTGTGTGGCTACAGTTCCCTGAAATATATATATGCAGAGACACCTTCTTTTCACTCGAAGGCCAGTTCCGGATGCACACAACCCCTCTGTTTGTAGGAGGCAGTAGACTCAGCAGTCTTGAGGTTCACCTCGGTGCCCTGCACAGCCCCATCTCAGTACACTCTCTTGGCTACTGCACGTTTACTTTATCTTGCAGCAGATTTATTTTGTGTTCTTGCTGCAGTCAGCAGCCTGTTGAGCCTTTACTCTGGTTTCACCCGGCACTGGGATGTTTAAGAGGAAGAACGTTCCCTTTCCCTGTCTTTACCGTTGTGAAGTAAACGTCCTTGCCTTGGTGAGGTGGCAGATGCCTCTGGTTCCTCTTCATCGCCGGAGGACCCTGCACTGCGGCCTGCAGCTTCGCCCTTCTCGGTCCCAGGTACTGACTCAGGTGGCATCAGGGTGCCCCAGGGTGGAAAGGGGCACAGGAAGACACCCTGAAGCCAGGTGGGACCGAACCTGACCTGCCAGCGCTTTGGGCCGTAGCACCCTCCCAGGACAGCGAGGCAGAGGCGTGCACAGTGAGCTCTCTTCTTTCCATCTTTAGATCAGGGAAGGTAGCACTGCCCTTTTTGTCCCACTCAGACAGGTAGAAACAGAAGCCACTGGGGGTTGTACCACCTGTGATGGCTCCTTCCATTTTGCCACCTCGGTGTGCACACACTTTCACTTGGGCTACAACATGACCAACTTCCTTGTAGACACTGGCCCTGCTCTGTGGGTGCAGACTTTGTAGGACTGTCTGAGTACCGGCCCAGCCCCGTCCTGCTCCTGCAGTGCCGGTGTGAACTGCCTCTCTTTGCCTCTGTCTGCCTCTCTCTGTCTTTGTCACAGACGTTCTCTCCCCAGAACGTTTTCCTGACTAGTCCACGTCCGCAGCACATGATGACTACATCCCTGCCGGGGAATCTGCCCGGACATAGCACATCTGAATTGTTTCTCGTACCTTTCCCCTTCCCCCTCCTGCCATCTCTTGGTCCTCTTCCCGCTTTCCTCTTCTCTGTCTTTTATTTTGCTCTTAATTTATTTAGGAATTTGAATCTTAAGTGAAAAGACATCAATACATAGCCAAAGTAGAGCTGGTCCATCCTGATGGTGACAAGTCGAGGACACCGTGCCACGGTCCCCACAACTGCTTAGGTGCTTGTACTCACCAGCACTATCACTGCAGCACATTCTCCCGGCCGGAGTTAGCCGCTAAGGGTGTATGTCAGCGAGCCTCCCAGAATGCTCAGCTCTACCACTCAGCTCCAAGTGGCACCACAGATTTCATCTGCCCCCACTTGGGGACTTTCTCTTCCTGGTGATCCCAAAGGACACTGTGTGTTGCTGCCTTTCTGCACCAAAAAGCTGGCTTGTGCGCCCTCCTGATGAGACCCTGTGTGCTCCACTTGGACCGCTCAGGGCCCCCAGAGAACGCTGGCCTCAGTGCGAAGGGTGGATTCGGAGGGTAAAACCTGGAAGGCAAACCCACCAGATCATCAGCATAGCAGCCAGGACAGAGATGACAAGGGGCAGAGCTGAGGCTGAGGGTCACTGAGGATGTAAAAAAAATTAAAATTTAACAAATATGAAGCTTATTCTTAAATGAGATCTTGAATTCGTTGACGTGATTGGCTCAGTGATCGAAAGTTAACACAGACCAAAAAATATGTGTCTGTGAAGAATGTTCCAAAACTTTTGTTCCATCCCCAACAATACTTTGTTGACTCATCAGATAACCGGGATCTGAATGTCTTAGTACCAACTGTAGGCTTTGTTTTATTTTTTAAAAGTTCCTTTAAATTGAAACTTTACTGCAATCTAGAAGTTTACCCATGGCCTATTTTAAAGGCGATAATTTAAATGGAAAAAAGGACGAATGAAAACAGTATCATTCACTATCGTATATAAAGGTTTCCTATAATATTTATTTCCTTTTCTGGTGTAACCATAATTCCACATACAGTACTAGCAATCTTATATTCAAGAAAATTAGATATTTTTCCAGTAATTTTGCATATTGCATAAAATTATAGCTCAGCAACATGTGAAAGTTATTTGGAAATTTTTTGCATGAGTATCCAGAAAATGTCCTGTCCCATCATTTACTTTGTTGTAAAGTTAAATGTATGTTGCAGCTGCTTCTTGGTATCCTTTTAATTACTGTTTTTAAAATGCATTTAACAATCTGTGATTTTTTTCATAGTGCATTTCTCTGAAAAATAGGCTCAGCCCAAATTGCAGATTAAACCTTTCCTCACGGAGTCTTTGGTTCTTCCCAGGTAACAGCCACTGACCTGGACAGTGGGCTGAACGGCCTCACTGAATATTCCATCATCTCCGGCAACCGAGGAGAAGCCTTCCGGATCGATGCGCTGAGTGGCGTGCTCAGAACCAACGTGCTTCTGGATTGCGAGAGCACCAGCTCCTACAGGTGTGTCCAGGATTCGCCTCTGTCTGAGCGGCTCTTCTGCTTGCTTTCTGTCAGGCCTGCTGCTTTCAGCTGGGCCTCCTGTTGTGCAAGCTGAGTTGTAAGCAGTGCTTTCCCTTTGATCCAGCTTGTGGTCAGTATGTCCTTGTTGACAGATTAAAATCATCTTAGAAATTATTTGCTATTTGGAAAGAGCGATTAGACCAATTCTAAGCTTTTATGAATGTGTGATGCTATTAAGGACTTAGTAAGAGACATTAACAAGACATGTTTACGACATGCCTGCCAAGCCCTCTGTGAATGCTTGTTGTTACTGTTTTAAAGGGGGTGAAGACCAAACGGCATTTCTCTTTTTAATTCTGTGCTCCTTTCTTGTATATGGAAGTATAACCTTGTCTCCAGGGTCTTTTTTTGCAGTATTATGTTCTAGTAGAAGTGATCTTATTAAAAGCATGCATTCAACATTAAAATCCTTTGCCTGGAGTCCAAGGTACCAGCCTTATGCAGAACTCTATAATGGAGAGAGTGATAGCATTATAGTTCTTGCAGGTATTTAAAAAGTCAGTGCTGTGGAACTCTAGACTCATACACAGAGGTATTTTTATGGTATCCCAATCTATAAAAGCAAAAGACTTTAAGAAGCCTCGAATGTCCATGAATGAACACTGCTTCAAGGATAGTGGCACAACCCTACCGTGGAACCCCATGAAACTGATTATAAAGAAAGGCGTAGACCTGTATTTGCTGTTTAGGACAGAGCACTGGGGTGCATGCCTGCATGAAAGAAATAACAAGGTACCCCATAATGCTTATGCAGCATGACTGTTTAAAGAAAAGCACACTCATATACTTGATGTACTGTAACCTGGTCTGTCTCTGGAGATATAACAGAGAAGTCTGTGTTCAGACAGAAGCTTGGCTTGTTATACATTCCGGTGCGCTTTGGACCTGTGTTGTATTTTGGTTTTCCCAAAGGCCTCTCACTTACACTATCGTGGTCTCTCCTTATCCATTTCAGGACCCTCATTTAGTACTGAACTCTCTCTATATAGTGATTTTTTTCCTTGTACCCTACTTGAAGCCTTGCCACATGGTACCAGAGTTAATTTGTCCTTCCACATTTTATGCCTCCTTTGTATCACTCATCTTGATCTTTGGAGTCATTAGTAAATAAAACAAATGTTTCTTGAACATAAGCCCTGCTGTGCCACAACAGTCAATCTGACTGTTGGAGATGACTACATGAAGTTTAAACCTACAACTTGTTTACTTCTAGAATCTTCCATTCTGTATTTTTGCATCATGGTTGATCGTGGGTAATTGAAACTATGGAAAACAAAACCATGATGGGGAGGGGAAGCTATGGAATGTCATTTAGTCTTCACAGACAGCTTACAAAGAAGTAGAGGTGGGCATTGTCTTGTTTACAGCTGAGGTAGCAGACAGTAGCTTGCTCAGGATCTTGAGTGATCAGATCTGTGCTTGCAGCTCAGTCCCTCTCTCCTCTCCAACTACCAGCAGACCTGTTTCAGGACACACAGGCACAAGGAGACTGTCAGATTCTGTTACACCAGCCTACTTTTGTGGTTTATGAGGCAAGGACAATATATTTGTGTGGCTAAGCAATGGGAGCTGATTGGAACATGTTCCTTGGTAGATTAGAAAAATCTCCCAACTCTGAAAATTTAAGCATTTTGTTTTTGTTTAATATATTTCCAAACATTACTTAAAAAGTGTTTTTAAAAATTAAAACCTTAGCCTACATTAAATATTAGGAAAATTTTAGAGCGTTGTCCCCTTCCATGGGCGAAGGCAAGTGCGTCCCGCCTGGCTGCCATTTGGGTGACTACAGATTCGGAGACTGGACAGCTGCTGTGTTCCAGCAGCTCAGCATTTTCCAGTTGGAATGACTTTTCTGTTACAGTGTTCTTATTAGTCAGTGGAGACAATTAAATCCAACTTCTTTCAACTTTTTCCTGTTTGCATCGTAATGTTTATGTTCCTAACATTTAAATTGGACCCAATATTTTAAGATGCTTTTCTCCAGTTCCCCAGGAAGATTTTAATTCAAGGTTGAGAGAAGCAACAACGGAGAGAAATTGAAACACTTCCCCCTTCAAATGGCCCAGAGAGATACGCACAGATAACACACACACACACACACACACACACACACACACACACACACACACACAGAGTGTCTGGCCTCACTAAGGCCAGAAAGCAGAGTGTTTTCTATTTCCATGCATATAACATCTTGATCATTTTCAACCCCATAATCCCCTCTTCTTTCCCCTCCTCCTAACTTTCTTCCCCTTCTCCAAAAGTCAACCCTCTAGTTGTTTGTCATGTCTCTATTCATTTATTTATTTTTAGGCTTTTCATATAAAAGAAGACATGTGATTTTGACTTTCTGAACCTGACTTACATAGCTTAACATGAAGGCCTTCAGTTCCCGTGACGTTAAGAAAGTATTTAAACTTCCTCCCTCTCTAGGCTCTCCCCACATCTGCTCCCACCCCTGCCTGCCTGGTGGCTTCTATTTTTCTCTAATGCTTTCCCAAGTAGTCAAAGTAGTGAAAACTGTAGGACGCTTTTCCTGCTCCATTCTGCTACACCTTTAGTGAGTGCTTTGGAGATGGTGTCCTTTAGCTTTCAAGTTTGCTTTTGAAGTATTGCTGTTTTATCTCATTGAGGAAAATATTCTAATTCCAGCCCTTTGTTTTAAAACATAAAATGGAGGAATAAATGGAGACAGTTTCAGTTAAGATTCTACTAAATATAAATGTATGAAATAATTTTAGTTTTCATATGAAGGCACATATAAGAAAACTAGGTAGAAAGATGAAAAATTACAAAATAAGCATTAAGCAGATCTGAATGTATGTAAACTATTTACCACGCAGGAAGGTGGGGATTCAAAGACAAATGAAACAGTCCTAGACCTTGTTCTTAAGGAGCTAATAATTGAGTCCCTGTATGGAGCCCTGTTTTATAATTATTATTGGCTGAATTCTTATAATAAATATGATTTACAAAATGAAGAAATGGAAACTTAGTGAGGTAAAATTGTTTTGCCAAGAATGTGCAGCTAATAAGTGGTAAAACATTCTGACCCATGTGAGTGGTCATAGTAATGCTTCCTTGGAAACAAAAACACTCTAAAAAGTTAATGTTTTTTTTTTTTTTTTCTAAAAAATTAATGTTAACAAAGAAGTTCCACCTTAGGGCCAAAATGGTTAATCTTTTGAGGGACTTTAAATAGAAATGAGAAAAAATATTCCTAGGCAACTAATTGTTAATGTAGATGCTCAAAAATACAGCTTTTATATCATAAATATTCAAGGTGAAAGGGCAATGCTCAACTTATACCATACTCCCCACTGAAGACTCCTGTGACTGAGGAAAAACAAGGAAAATTAATTATATATACAGGGAAAGAGACTGGCTGAGACACTAATTGTCTTCTCCAAAACACACAGCTTCAGAAGCAGCAGGATTGGAATAAGAGGCCCAGTGTGTTCACTCCTGTGGCAGGAGAGCGGACATCATTCTGAGTACAAGACATGAGGAAGCACGTGGCTGGACTCAAGTCCGTGGTATGTGTGGAAGCAGCAAGCCACGGAGCACACCCAAGATGCAAGGGAGTGTAGGCTGTCAGAGGCTGGCGGGATGCAGGGAATCTGAAGGGTTTTATATGCCACAGAATAGAAACTGTGCTTTATTCTGCAGCTATGCAAGAGTTCGAGCAGTTGAGTGAATGTTTGGATCTTTATGTTGAAATGGTATTGCATGAGGCAGACGAGGTTAGCCAGACAACATCTACAGCAGGCCTGTTACCCAGGGGGTGGAGAGGGGCTGGGATCTTGGTCAGCTTTCCATCACTGTGATACCTGAAATGCATCAGTTTATAAAAAGAGTTATAGTGATTCTCAGTTTTGAAGTTTTCAGTCCATAATTGCCTGGTCTGTTGCTTTGGGCCTGTAGCAAGGGAGCACCTCATGGTGGGAGTGTGTAGTGAAGGAAAGCTGCTCACTTCAGGCCTGGAAAGTGAAGGAGGGAGGGGCTGGTGTCCCACAGCCCCCTAGACAGGCTCCCTCCCAGGGACCTGACTTCCTCCTACAGGCTCCACCCTTCCAGTAGTGCCAAGGGTAGGAGATACATGGGCCTCTGAGGGACATTCCATATCCAGACTACAGCAAGGACAGTCTTCAAAGCTGATTCAAATATGGAACCCACAGGAACCTGGTGGCAATTTGAACTTATCTCATGAAGAAGGAGATAAAAAGTGGTACAGAAGTTGAAAATATCTTTTAGAAATTTCAAGGCATTGCTCTTCTATTCTCTAACACCCAGTGCTGCTGTTCTGTGCAGTTCTAATTATTTTACTTTGTGTGATTTTCCTCCTCTGTGAAAGTTTTAGGTTATTATTTTTATGCATTTATTTCAAAATGTGATTACATTCTTTGATGTGGTTCTTTTCTTGTGCTGAATAGTTAGTTCTCTTTAAATAAAGACGTGTGTTTCTTTCCATTTTCATGCATTATTTCATTGACTATCCCTCCCCCCCATTTTTGTGATCTTATTTTGCTTCTTTGTTCTGCTCTGTTCCTCTTTTCTGGATCTTATTCAGTCAGGGGTTGGCCTGCCTCGATGAATCTTTTGTTAGTTATATTTTATTTACTACTTCGCAGTTCTTGTTTGGTTGTTGGTTTATTTTTGTTGTTTTAATTTCTTGGGTATTTCCCTAGTTTTAATCTTTTTAATCATTCTTCTTTTGTTCTCTATTAAACACTGGGGAAACAATATATGTGTATATTTTTTTAAAAGCTTTTCCATGATCTTTTCATAGTAGCCTGAACTTGTTTTATTAACGCACTGTCTTCTGATGTCTCCTCTTCAAGGACAATTCTCTAGAGTTGTTTTTACGTTTTCTTTTGCTTCTTTCAATATCTTCTTCCACTGGGTTCTTTCTCCCGCTTTGTCAGTTTTGAGTTCTTTTCCATCCCAGAGGTTTTCTGTGAGGAACTGATGATCCCCATCATGAATGAAGTGACAGAGAAGTCATCAGTTCTCCACGTGGGCCACAGGCAACTGACCAGCACATTTCACTTCCAAAAGAACCAGAAGGGGCACTGACTGCTTTCCGGGTGACCGTGAATGGCAGTACACAGAGATTTATTTTGTGGTACTGAGCACTGTCGTCTGATTGACAAATCCTCTTATTGGTCAGCTGTTTCCCCCTTGGATGTCATAGTGCTTAGAAGGGAGCAAAACTAACCAATGACTATATATCAGGCTGTCACATATTCACAAACGGATTGCCATGCAGTGAAGCAGACCTTTCCACACAGCCGTGCTCTCACTTGGACTTGGCTCTGTCTCACACCACATGTGTGACTGTAGGCAAATCATGACCAGTCAGCAAATAACAGGGTTAACAAAAATGAAACAAGACGGCCGTCTGCTCTCAAGGAACTTACAGAAGAAGCAGACAGATGTATGATTGGGAGCAAAGAGTGACGGTTGCTACAGGGGAAGAATGTAAAAGATGCTACGGAGATGGGTAAAGAGGTAACTAAAGAGGACGAAAGACCAGTGAAATCCTAGCACAGAGGTGAGCTCAAGAAGACTAAGAGGACAGAGGCAGAGATGCTGGGCAGAAGCCAGGACAGAGACACTCGTGGTACAGCCTTGACGTTGGGAACCCAGGAAAGCTTTTAAAAGGGGGCCAGGTTTTTGAGTTAAAATTTTAGAGCAGCTGCAGTGTGGGAGATAGAGACTTGGAGGAGACAGGTTAGTAAGGTAACAAGCACTCCAGGTGGGAGAGGATACAGGACGTCCACTGCATTCCAGCTGAGAATGATTCAGGGCTTGAGCTGCAGGGACTGACTTGTCCAGGCTTGTCCAGGACTTTCCTGGATTTAGGGCTGCAAATTTCCCTGGACTGTGAGTCCATGTAGCCAGAAACCCTTCAGTCCTAGGCAAAGCGGGGTGGTTGCTCACCGTACGCTCAGCTCTGAAGGGAAGGGTGAAATGGAGAGGGACATGAACCCAAGTGACATTCGGGAGGAAAAATTGTAAGTAACTTATAATTCATTAGACGTCATAAGAGTGTTGAGAGAAAGAGAGAAGTTGAAGATGGTAATAAAATTTGTGTCCTGGTTGATGGAGATACTAATTGCAGCACCACCCAAGGGAGATTCACTGCACGTAGATTCGCTAAGAGCGTGGCCCTTTCCCTCTACTGTACAGTCCTAGCCACTCGTGCATCTTTCATACGTATATTAGTCATAGCAGTGTCCTCTCTTAATTCTATAATTTTGATTGATTTGAAATTTGGATCTGGAAAATATCAGTACAAAACCATCATTAGTGGCTGTATCTTTTGTTGGTGTGCTAAGATGAAATATATAGCAACATCCCCATTATGCATGACAGGGTGGGGGCCTCTAAACTACAGGTATTGGTGTGTGTTTGATTTTCAGTTTTTCTTAATAAGATAGGATCAAGATCAAATTTTTACAATCTGTCTCCCTGAAGTGGTCAGTTTGTTCTGACAGTAATGTTTCATGACCCCTGGAAGTTTGCTGGATCTGGTTCTTTAAACATGTCAAAAGGAAATAAATTTCAAACTGCCATTCTCGTGAAATAAACTTTAGTTGATGTCATTTAGAGAAACCCAGAGCAGAAATACCAGTAGCTCATTTTTAAAGGTTCAGATAAATACTTGATATTTATGGTGTTTTTCTAATTCTCGGGTGGCATGTAACGTTCCTCGATTTTTTCCCAAACCAGCTTGATCGTGCAAGCCACAGATAAAGGGACACCCAGGCGTTCTGCTACAACTACGATCCAGATCCAGGTGATTGACGTAAATGACAATGCCCCGGTTTTTCTGCCCTTGGAAGCAGTACACATTGCAGAAAGTAAGTGTGACTGTTGGAATCACAGTTTTGATTTGTTTATCATTTCTCGTTCTGCTCAGCCAGACATTGAATTAACTGTGAGTACTTGTCTTCAGGAGCTGTACAAGCTATGTAGTTTTTTCCCTGGATGGTCATAAGTTAAACATCAGATGTCAGAGAAGTCAAACACGAGAGTGAGGATTTGCATTCACACCAGGAGAAGTTCGTCTCCATCCTCACAGCAGGCATTTCCTGAGAATTAACTCTCCTCTCCAACATGCTTGTTGACCGTCATGAACCCCTGAGCCTCTGGGGAGAAGCAGCGATGTCATACACTCATCACTCATAGCTTTGTCGATCTTTGCAGAATACTAGTGAAAACACAAGGAGTGAACTGGATGTGGCCAACCCAAAGCCATCATCCTCCCCTAGAGTAGTTTAAACTACAGATGCCCCACACTCTTGATAGGGCTGGAAATACAAGGCTTTTAGTGATAGACAGTTCATCTTAATTGTGTGGATTGTACGATGCTTCCATCATCTGTGAACCCAGAATTGCTCACGGTCGTTGCTGCCGCAGAGAAACCCCGCCCAGCACTTCACGCTTGAAGATGAACACAGTTGCAGGCCCTCACTTACCTCTCTGCTTTCACTTCTGATACCAAAGTCATTCCTCAGCTCTTTCTAACATTTTGTTATATTTACTTTCCAAACAAATTATAACCCTACCTCTCAGAGAATGATATATTGCAGAAGTCTGTTTGTCTAGGGATATCTAAATTATATTCTACCAATAAAAATAGTTCTCCAGCCTTGCCACTCACTCACTTGATATGTTTTTCCTTTTTCATATAGAAAGGACTGTTCTTCAGCACATGCATTGGGGGTTAAAACCCAGCAATGTGTCTAGTATAAATATAACATGAGAACAAACTGTATAAATCAAAACAGTGAGGAGACTAAGGTGTGGTTAGTACACATCAAGAACGCCCAAGCTTGAAAACTGAGTCTTGTACACAGTGGAACCATTCTGGGCACTTTGGCACATTCTTTCCACCTGCCCCACACCTGTCTGCTCAGAGACAAAGTCCCTTTCATGGACAGCTTAGGCCAGAGAGAGCATGTGGTGAGTGAGACATTGAGCGTGTCATTTGTTTTGTGATTTTTTTTTGCTGAATAATATTAGAGATTTGCTTTCACCGCTAGCACTGTGGCGGCTTTGTCTTTCTTTAGTCCTGGTAATTCTGAGAATCAGATTTAAGAGAAGGTAGCACTCCGTGTGCCTTTGCTAAAAGAAATACTTTTACGAAATAAATACAAAGAAATAAGTAAATTTTATGTTTTGTACTAATGTTTCAGGTAATATCCTTCTTTCTACTCGCTTCCTCTGTCAATGCTGTTTGTGATTTTGATTCAGAAATTACACAGAGCAGAAAAGTGCTCCAGACTGTTTGTTTGTCCTGGAATTGGGTTGTAAGCATCTGATGAAAAGAAAAAGTCATATAAAAATTGCGTGTACCCTAAATTTCCTTTATTCCTTACTCCATGGTAAATTTGCACTTTTATTGGGTTCATAAATTCTCCGTAGTTTTTGCTTAGTTGATAATGAGCTTTGTGTGAGAAATCATGCCGAGACTGGGCCAAGTATGTTAGCCTTAAAATGAAAATACTTGGAGTGAACCATTAAAGAAATACCTTTCAAAGGCCGGATTTTAACAGAGGCTGACTTGTGATTTTTTCAGATTCTTTGCCCGGTGTGATTGTGTCTCGGGTATCAGTTCGTGATGTGGATTTGAATCCAGCTTTTATCTTCAGTTTTGCGGAAGAGGGCAACCCTGGAACCAAGTTTGCTATTGATCAGAACACTGGAGTTGTGACCTTGGCAAGAACATTAGATTTTGAAGAGGCGACCGAATACGAGCTGCGCGTCCAAATTTCTGACTCCGCGCATCACACGGAGGGATCCCTCCTCGTCCACGTGCTGGATCTCAATGATAATCCGCCAGTGTTTTCCGAAGATTTCTATCAGGTAAAGGGTTTAAGCAGATGCGGAAGCCACAGTCCAAGGCAGAAAGAACAGTAATGAAAGCTTTCCGTCCTTGACCGACTAATCTGGCCAGAGAACGTTCATAGTTTTTAGCGCCTGAGTAAATGGCGTGCGTTTTATACTTAATGTTGTGGAGCCCCTAAGTATGTGGGGAACTGGAGACTCAGGTTAGTTTATCAAGTTGGTGGGTCGTCATTTTTAAAAATTTTATGGAGTTGGAGTCACATCGTTTATTACATTTGGAACTTGCCTAATATCTGCAAGACCACAGAGTAGTCAGGAGAGCTTAAATTATCTGCAGTTATTTCGGAAAAATGCTTTCTTTCCTAGATGTGTTTTTGGAACACACTGATTAACATTTTACAGAAACAAGTCATGGACAAATCTGTACAGTGGAAATTTTAGCTCTTAGGGCACGGTGTACGTTTATGAAAGTAAGGACAATGATAACATTCAACTAGGGACATCACGATGAACTCCAGCACTCTGGAACGCAGCAAATGCAAGACCGAAGGGTCAACACAGGAGGGAAACTACCCTAACTATCCTGTGAGTGCTTGCTTGATTATAAAATATGTAGTGTATAGTAATGTATATACGAGTGTCTTGTTAATTGTCTTTGGCCATGCAGCAATCATTTTAAAGGGAAAATTTTCATAATAAAAAGAAAAAATGAGTGAAATTTAAATACTTTGACTTTGTTTCGTTTCCGATTCAAAGCACCATGAACGTAAGTGTTTTGAGATGCTGGGGACCCAGTCGCCAGCCTCACACACGGTAGGCAAGCCCTGCACCACTGACCGTATCCCTTGCCCTAACGTAAGGTGGCGGCTGTATTAATGAATGTGCCTGAGAACGTCGGGTTATACCGTGTGGTTTCCGTGACCAGTATGAAGAAAGTGACCTCATGGTTTGGGCCCGTCTGGGACAATACACTCAGCCTGTAAGCACGACCTCCTTCTCTCTTTCCTCAGGTCACAGTTCCCGAGTCAGTGCCGCTGGGCCACTCAGTGTTAACCGTATCAGCCACAGACTTGGAAAGTAATGAGAACATTTCTTACAGAATCCTCTCCTCCTCTAAAGAATTCTCCATTGATCCTGCGAATGGTGAGTTATTCAGAGTGGCTTTCGTGTTCGTGGATTTGAGTTAGGGGGTGAAAATGTGAAATAATCCTTTCCAAACACACTGAAAACAGTCCTTTACCTCCACCCCTTGGAATTATGAGCATCACCTTCCCATTTATCTTCATGTCAAACACCGAAGTAGCAAACGCCAGTGTTATTTCCCTGCCCAGCATCTCAGTGGCTAGAAAGCAAAAGATATTGGTGTGCTAGTAAATATTCAGAAATTTGCAGACCCCAGCACAGTAAACCCCTAGTTCATGTGTCCAGCCAAGCACAACTCGAGCAGTTTTCCCAGGAATCAACAAGAATCAAAATGATGTCAACAGGATCGATTCTGGACTGAAGACTTCACATTACTAGAGTTGGGAAGCTTTTACTATTAAGTACAAAGACAAAAATATCCAGGAATAGCATCATATATTCAATCAGGACAAGAATAATTAAAAAAGGAAAATTATGCAAGCATCCATTTCTACTAAACAAAAACATTGTGTTCTGTTTTATTTGATGTCTTCCAAGGCTTTTTGTATTTTTATCAGAGAACAAGACCTTTGTGTTTGTGAAATATATTCTGGCATTTAATTCCACATTAGAATAAGGAAACAGAGTACAGAAAAAGTTTAACAGTGAGTGGACATTAAAAGCTAATGTTTTTTGCACATAGAAAGGGGACTAAGAGATAAAGGATGTGGGGAGAGAAGAGAAAAGAAAGAGAAGTAAGAAGAATGAAGATGTGTTATGTGCATGTACCAACACCCCAAGATCATTCTGTCCTGCAGAATGTAATGGCTGCTTCATGGCACAAGCATCATGGTGGAAGGGCACGAAGGAGCAGAGCTGCACAGTTCATGGAGGGTGGGAAGCCAGCACAGAGGATCAGCACCTGAAAGGAAGAAGCCAGGACAGAAGAATCATTCTGTCCTGCAAACATGTACTAATAAATTTTTTTAAAAGAAGTAGAAAAATAGCTAATACTGATAAAGATGAATAATCAGCAAGACAATGGCCAAGCAGCACACACTCTAAAAAAAAGAACAGAATCTGGGATGCATCATGCTATGTGGTCCCATCTCTACCCACCATTGGATCATTCTCACAAGAGAGAGCAAACTTAAAAATCAGTATCAGACTAATATACTGATATTAGTCTTCTATTGCTGGGACAGAATACTGGATACCTGAGACTTAGGGCTCCTGGTTTCAGAGCATGTGATACATCAGCTGCTGACTCCCAGGCAGAAGCATCATGGTGGAAGGGCATGGAGGAGCAGAGCTCCACAGCTCATGGAGGGCAGGAAGCCGGCACAGGGGATCAGTACCAGAAAGGAAGAAGCCTGGGACCAGACAGAGTCCCCAGGGTGCGCCTCCACAGCCCACCCAGAAGTGTGCTTGACTAGGTGTCCCTCAAGCCAGTTGAGTTGGAGATCAAGATTAATCATCACAGATAGGACTATGTGAGAAAATAATTCAGTCTGAAAATATCAGAATGAGGCCCATAGCACATTGGCAGAGGAAATCTGTAATGTTGCTACATAGCCTATGGATGAGTGCACAATGTGTGACAGCATGTCAGAGATTCGGCTTCTCTCCCTCCTCACCCCACCCCCCCGCACCTTTCCCTTCCTCTCCTTCTCCCCACCCCTCTCAGGTAATGTCAGATTCTGGCAAAACAGTCTGCAAGGTGGGCCCTCCAAAAACTCAATTCTTAGCGACATTTCTGCTTGATCCATGTTACCAGCAAGCTGTGCAACAAGATGTAGATCAGAATGTTTTTAGAACACTAAATGTTACCATGGTAATTTAGTACCTATTATGACTATAATTGAAATGCGGCATTTGAATGTCAGTACTGTATTTAGTATTCTTTTCAGTGACCATACTTAAAACACGTTCGTCTTAGAAAAATGCTGTTACCTGCATATTTGTAGTAATTTTTTATATATTCAATGCAACAAGATGTATTAACTATATTTTACCAGTAAAAGAAATATTCATTTATTGAATTAACCACAAGCTGTAGGAAAGATATCTCTATAATTAAGAAATAGTTACAACTCTACATTACAATTTTTACTGCTTTCTCTTGACTAGAGTGATTGTCAACTAATATTTCCAGAATAAATATCTTTATGCCAGACTATCTCTACATGTACATTTATGGGTAGTTGAATAGGATATACATTTTTCAAACAACAATATAATTTCTTTTTTAAAAAAAACTGTAATGGTACAACTTACCATGCAAAAAATAAAATTCAGAAAAAAATTTTTGTGGCACAGATAACTACATTGCACATATTTCACAGAGTAAATGTCATCAGTATTATTGCTGAACTTTAAGTGCTTTAATTAAATGTAGTTATTTTAAGTTTCTATTCGGGTTTGTTGTCAACTGTAACTTAACACATCTAAGAAAGAACTAAATGTTTTTAGATGTACAGTTTTCGGGCTGAAGAGATTACAAACATTTATATTTCACAGTGACAAGCGATGTCCTGTTTTTTAGGCACAATATTTACGACCAGTGCTGTGTTGTTTCTGAATGAAATACCGGCAATTCGATTGCTCGTTGAAGCCAGTGATGGTGGAATTCCTGACCTCAGGGCTCTTACATTAGTGGAGATACAAGTCCAAGATGTGAACAATCATGCCCCAGAGTTCACTGTAGGATACTATAATCTCACCTTAAGTGAAGATGCTCTGGTCGGAAGCACACTTGTCACATTTTCAACCTTTGACCATGATTGGATGCCTGAAAACACGTATGTTGAATATTCCATCATCAGTGGTAATTCTCAGAACAACTTCCATGTGGAAACTGGTTCCATTCATTCAGAATATCCTTCCAAGCAAGCTAGTTATCTTGTGTTGCTGAACAGTCTGGACAGAGAAGCAAGCACCAGCCACGAGCTTGTCATTCTGGCGTCCGACCGCGGCTGCCCCCCTTTGAGTTCCATGACCATCGTGTCCATACAAGTGCTCGATGTCAACGACAACCCACCCAGATTCAGCAGCCTGCAATATCATGCCCACGTCAAGGAAAGTACCCCGCCGGGCAGCCACGTCACCATGGTCTCGGCAAGTGACTGCGACGTGGGCCCGCATGCAGAAATCTTCTACTGCATTGTCTCTGGAGATGAGAAGCAACATTTTTACTTAGAAGAAAAAACTGGAGTTCTTTACCTGATTAAACCTCTGGATTATGAAGAAATGACAAAATTCATCTTAACCGTCCGAGCTTCAGACGAAGAGAAAAAGCATTCTTCTTTTGCCGTTGTGTTTATCACTGTCTTGGATGACAACGACCATAAGCCCCAGTTTATGTCCTCGAGCTTGCATTGTGCAGTGCCCGAAAACCTGCCCGTGTTCTCCAGCATCTGTTCCGTAAGCGCCGTGGATCTTGACCGAGGGCCTTACGGAGAGCTGACCTACTCTATCCTAGCCCCCTGTTTCGTGGCTCGTGGCGCGCCTCCCCAGCAGGACCTCTTCAGCATCGACCCTTTGACAGGGGACATTCGTGCTAAGCAGATCCTCGACTACGAAAGGGCCGAGCAGTACTGCCTCGCGGTGCAGGCCGAAGACAAGGGTGGCTCGACGGCCTCCTTGATTGTTTGGGTGGACGTTGAAGAGGTCGATGAATTTGAGCCCATTTTCACTCGAGATCAATATTTTTTCAGCCTCCCAGAAAAGACTCAGGAAAGACAGCTGATTGGCAGAGTGGAAGCCTCTGACGCAGATGCTGGCGCTGACGGGGTCGTTTTCTACACCCTGGCAACTGCTTCTCCTTTTTTTGTAGTAAACAGAACCAACGGTAACGTTTACTGGCTTAGAGCCCCTCTCTTAATAAACAGTCAGGTCAGTGATGGCGACACCTTTGAAATGAGAATCATTGCTCACAGCGCCAAACCGGGGTCCAGGTCCGCATCTTGTACCGTGTTTGTCAATGTGTCTCTGTCCTCCGATGGAAAACACACAGCGGAAGCCACCACCAGCTTCTCCATCAGCCTCACGGTCTCCTTTGCAGTGTTTCTGTTATTCATGGGCATTCTGACTGTACTGATTTTAAAACATAAACCAAAAGACACGCCGCACAGTTATGAAAAGAAGAAAACATCATCATCATCCTTGTATGTGGACTTGAAACTGCCGGGGGATGCCGGCATGCACGCGGCCTCGCAGAGAAGGGACGAGCACCAGGAGGAGGCAGTGCCGGCTGGCGCCATGCCGGAGTGGTTGAGCCTGCTCAGCATCCTGGAGAAGGATCTCGCCGCCCAGTGCCGGCACTCCAGCTCCAGTGGGCACTGCTCTGTGGAAGGAGAAACTGCAGAGGATAGGGAGATCCAGAGGATAACCGAGCGCCCTTACAGAAAGGACTCGGGCTCAGCGCAGAGTGATCGGGGCTCCCGGGTGCCAGACTCTGGCATCCCCAGGGACTCGGACCAGCTCTCCTGCCTGTCTGGGGAAACCGACGTGATGGCTGGTGCCGAAGCAGCAGAAGGCAGCCACACGTTTGAGGAAGGAGGGGGAGGCTGTAGCACCATCTGGGTTCAAAATAACACGCCACCGCAGGCCCTGCGGAAGAAGGCAGCAAAAGAGAGTGTCCTGGCTGACGCCGAGAAAGAGTCTGTCTTTGTCTCAGGAGACCAGGGAGCAAGCCGTGCAGCCTTTTCAGTTGAATCAGCCTCCAGTCATGATGCTAGAGCCAGCTGTGCCTGGGACCAGCTCCTGAGCTGGGAACCCAAGTTCCAGCCTCTTGCCTTGGTGTTTAACGACATCGCCAAACTCAAGGATGAACACTCACCTAAGCCTGGCGTTCCGAAAGAGAAGAAGTCTTCGGTCTTCCTGCCGCCTTTGATAACAGCAGTAGCCCAGCCTGGGATCAGAGCAGTTCCACCAAAGATGCCAGCCACAGCCCCAGGGCCGGCACCCTGGAAATGCCCCCGCTCGCCTCTTCTCCACCATCAAGGGTCTCTGGCAGAAGCCATGACGCCCAGCTTTTCTCCATCCCTTTCCCTGCTGACCCCGCAGACGCCAGCCAGATCGCCACTGTTGTCAAACAGAGAATTATTAGGGACACGAGTAAGTGACACATGCTGTGAACTGAGAGCAGAAGATGTAGTTGAAATATAAACTGATTGTGGGCCTGATTGTGTGAAATATAAACTGTCTTTCACGTGGGCCACCAAGGAGTGAACCAAACCCTCTCAAACAAACTCCCCCAGACCCGGCTCGTGCTGGTCTGAAAGCTGCGGCTTCTAAAACCTCGCCGCTGGAGTTTCTCACATTTTTTTCCTGCCTTAAAGAGCAGTCATTTCTTCTTTTAACCTTTACATTCTGCTCTCAGAACTCAACATTTGTATATATCAGTTAATGTGTATCAGTTAATGTCATCTGGGTTTCTGTATGATTAGACTTCCAAAGGACACCATGAACTTTAACTGACTGCCAGAATATTTATGTGGAAACAAACGGAAATAAAGTATAGTGCACTCTGGTCATATTACCGCTGATTACACCACTGTGTGTAAAACAAACAAACAAACAAGGATGGCAGAATGGGGAAAGAGTTTAAGACAAAATTACAGAGAGGAAATTTTGGCAGATAAATCTATGTTTTAAGACAAAACAACAGTGTGTGGATCTGATATTTAGAGAGGCGTCTCTCCGCTTTCTCTGTATACCACTTTTTGGAATTTAGGCACAATTTGAATTTCAGAGGGGTGTCTTTTGGAAATTTAAGGAGAAAATAAGAATGAAATTTGTCATTACCCTATGAAACAAATAAGATAATTATTCTTGATTAAATGAACCAGAGATGTGTGTTCTTGAGAGGACCAAGATCATGGATAGCAGTGATACTCGTGTGTTTAGCCGCCACCTGTGACAGTATTTTGCCTTTTTTCTACAAATAGAATGATTTTTTTCAATGCTTGTAACAGGGAACGGGTACAGACATGAAACTTCGAAGATTAATTTATAGAACTTTCTTCATTTTAATTTCTTTTAGGTATAGTAAATTTGTGTATGGAATAATTTATCTATTCAATCTCCATTGTATAGATATAATTATGTTATTAGCTAATTATAATTTGCATAGAACAATTTAACAAGATATTTTTAAATGAAGATTTTTTTATATAAATGTTTTTACTATAAAGTGGAAGGATGGAAGTCCTTGTTCCATTTGCTCATATTCATGTTTAGCCTCCACTGTCTCTGGTCGGGCAGTTTGGCAGCACGGTTAAAGCAGCGCTGTTTTGTACAGTCCTGGTTCGGAAATCCAGAAGTGTGGTCCAGTGCTCACCTATGACGCTCTGTCCTTCTCACCCATGATGCTCTGTCCTTCTCTGAGGGTCCTGACAGAGCATCAGAGCTGTTTTTCGCCTGCAGGAAAGCAGAGTGCCTCCTGAGGAGGATGCTCCAGAGATCATCCACCCAGGAGCTCTGGACCAGGCTTTAGAATAACAGTTTAGGAATTCTAATGTGAAATCCCAAGGGCATCCAAGGTTTTCTTGGTAGTGAGGCTGGGCTTCTGCTATAGGAATATTTCCTTGGTGGTTTTTTTTTTTTTCCCCATATGCCTCATCTGTGAAATTCTGTGAGATAATTTCCCTTTACAGGAAGACACTGCAGGTGCAGTGTTTGATACCTAGTTTTGTAGATAAATAATTTTCTGGCTTCCTGTGCTAATGTGATCTGTTGCTATATAACTTCCTTGACTCAAACTGAGAACTGTGTATAAAACCATATTAATAAATATATGAAACATGAAGGTTTAGGGGCAAGCCTAGAATTGTATGAAAAGTCACTTAGATATGGAACATTTAAATGTTATAGGACTGATCCATAACTCCTCTTCCTGACATTTAGGAAAGAATATTTCATGACTTTTGTTAAAAAAAATCTAATTACTTAAGTGTCCCAATATTTATTACCTCTTTGACTGTTTTTGAAAGATTACTTTGAGCAGAGGAAGAAATTCTATACTATTTTTTCTAATTTTGTGTGAAAGTTTTATTTTGTATCAGAATTATTTCTGGAAACCAATTACATTTTGTTTCTAATTAAACGGGTTCTACATTTACTTATGCTTTTAAAAGTTACACATCTAAGCTGGAGATTTAGCTTAGTGGTTAAAGTGCTTGCCTGCGACACACAAGGCCTTGAGTTCAATCCCCAGCACCAAAAAAATAAACAGATAATAACTTTAAAAAAATAAATAAAAAAAAAAAATAAAAGTTACACATCTAATGCTTCCCTAAATTGCTTGCCTGTGATTTATTGCTGAACATGACTTTATTTTTGTTAGCCATTTCATAAAAAGAGAAGACATGAAATACATACTTAGAACTCCTTACCAATACTTAGTGGTCTTTTAATTGATGGTTATATTAATACCACGTCCAGCACCACAACATCACCAAACTGCCACAGTGGGGTTGAGAATAAAAAATGTGAACATGCAGGTCAAGTGTTCGTCATAAATCATACATCAGCTCTTTCAACTAGAGTGCTTTTTTCCTAAGTAAACAATATAATTTGTACGATTTTCCTTCAAGTTTAATATTAACTTGCCTCATATGTTCTGCGTTACTTTGCTGATCTGTACCCCGGCTTTAGCACTCCGGAGGGGGTACAGAACTTGTTAGTGGAAAATCACATTAAGCCTCAAATTCATAAGCTATAAAATAAAAGACAGTTGTCTCTTGTGGAATTTTGGCTGCCTGAAATTCTGGACTTTTTGTTGGCAGCCTTAAAAATACTGGTGTAAATCAGTACCAAATGGATATCAAAATTCCATGTCCTAGGAGTAATCGTTGGATTGGCTTCCAAAACAGATTCCTGGACAAATAAAGGGGAAAAAGCTGTATCTTTAGGGATTTGATTATTTCAGTGTTTTTAAAAATATTGAAATGTGTTATGCACTACTGGCAGCCTCACGTGTATACTTTTAGTCTATAATAGATGTCCAGTGGAGGTAGGATTTTTGTTCGTCCTTTCTCACCATCTATCCTCAGCAGTCTCCTAGCTGTGTTTTTTAGAAATGTTATGAGTAAAAATTATTAACATTAAAGTTTTTTTCGATATAATCAGACACTGTCGTTTTTGTTTTCTTTTTCCATTTTATGCATACCTTAAGTGTAAAAAGGCAAGATAAAACTAATGATCTAAGATAATAGTCCACTGAAAGTAGTGAAAACGTGGAGTGACCATGGCCCTTGAATTCTCACATGATACTATAGATAAGTTTATTGAGTTTCTTTTCGCAGAGTGTTTTATTTGAGCACCGTCCCTGGGAAGGCAAGACGGGAAGATCATTCTGTGCAGGACGGAATCCACATCAGTGGAACTGCAGAAGTTTGCTTAGCACCCATTCCAGGTGTTCCAATGGACATGTTAGCCATTCGAGAGCTGCAGAGACAGAAGAAAGAAAGCCAAGATGACAGAAGAGAATGAGAGGATTCATTTTGAAACGGAGTATTTTAGGCCAAGGACTTAGGGAAAGTAATTCTTAATGTGTGAAGATTATACTGAAACATTCTCCCGTCACAAGTTCAGCTGTTGAGGAATCTCCCTACTTCTCTCTTTCTGTTCTTCTGCCTCTATCTTCTGACAATTTAGATTTATCAAGTCATGAAACCAGTGCTGGGTGACAAGGAACTAAAGTACACTTGACCATGAAAATTTGCATTTAGTTTGTCTTTGTTTTTTTAAGGGGGTGAATTTCAGAGAGAACAAGTAGGAGTGGTTGTATTATTATTTTCCACTCTAGCCACATTTGCCTTTGAGAATGCCACAGTTTTAAGTAGCTGATTTTGGACATACAATCTTAAAAAGGTCAGAGTCATTTGGGACAAAATATGGATCTTAGGACCTGATCTCTCTCCTGGTGGATAAGCCTAAAAAAAAAAAGAAGGAGTAACTGCTTGATGGTTATGATTTTTTTAAAATATCACATAACTTTTAAAGCACAATATAACACGCAGAACATAGTAGTTTTGTTCTCAATTTTATTTGAACTCTGGTGACATAAATTATTTTGATTTCATGGAGATGAAAGAAATATATCTAACAGAAACATAATTACAGTGCTCTTAGAAAGATCCAGTCTCAAATGTCTGCAGTATCAAACTGTACCTTTCTCTTGGTTATAAACTCCACACTTGACTATTCGATGACAATTAGCACTTCCTACTGTTCTAGTCTACACAGCTTGACTCATTTCACCCGATGCATTTGCTAAAGCAAAACTGTGAAGTGAGTAATAGAGGGGGAGGCATGCCAAATAAAGAGCAGATGCAGATGTACATCTCTTGAATGAGCAAGCATTATTTTGGTTAGAAAACTAAATAAATGGATTTTGTTGTTAGATAGTCAACCCTCAGGGCAAAGGCCTGGTCTCGACTTGTGTTATGAAGTACAGATGGCTTTTAGAATGAATGAGTACATGTGTGAATAGGCGTGAAGGGTGCCATGCTACAGGCCTTAAATCTATTAGGTGAGAATTCTGACATAGTTCTGTGATTTTAGCCAATCACAGGGCAGAGAGTAAATGCAAACATCTTGTTGGACTATTACAGCCTGTCTCATAAAAAGCCAAAGGACCAGAATATGGATTTGTTTTCTCTTCCTCTCCCCACATCCTCACAATAGGCATATATTTTTTTAATTTTAGATACAATAGATAAAATCTACAGATGACTTTCAAAAGAATATTGTTTGAGACAGCAGCATGACATGACCAAGCACAGTGGTTTATTTTAGATCCTAGAATAAAGCAGAACTGCCCTTTGGTCAGCAGAAGTGGTATCAATATCAGGAAGAATATCCAATTCATAGATATGCCTTGAATGTGCACATCAAATTTTATTAAAATGTAAAGTAAATATGAGGAATTTCTGAGACATATTCTGCAGGTGCGTATACTTAGTGTTTGTTACCGGTAATATTTTAAACAAGTACAGATTATTTAATAAACTCATGCTGGGGAATTGGAGGAGGTGGTATAAATGAAGTTATTTTTCCTCACACAAGTAGAAAAATGAACTCTAGATAGATAGATGAATAAAAGTTAAAGTCATATACTCTAGGAAAAAATAAAGATGAGAAAGATCTTTTTTAAACGTAAAAGCAAAATTGGCGTGATGGATTTGAAATTATGATAATTAAAAGTATTACAACAAGTTATAAACAATATTCACATAGTTCCTATCGTGGACCAGGCATGGATCTGGACTTTGCGGATACAGGAGTGTGTAGAACAGATAAAGCTACCAAATTCACAATCGTCGCCTGCTATACACCAGCCTTCCTGCTAAGGCTGGAAATAGAATAATAATATGGGGAAAATGGAGAACAAAAAAATCAAAACAGTTTTATGTATGTGTATATGAAGTATAAAATAACTACCAAGTCAGTGAAAACTTTAGAAAACTTGATCCTGGAGAGACCAGAAACAGAAAGAGGTAAACCAAATATATTTGTCTCTAACTCTCTAGAGGCTGAGTGGCAAATGTCAACTGCAGACAAGCTGAGAAACTAAACAGAACTACTGCCAATTTTGCAGGAACAAAAATTAGAGCAAGGGGCTCACTAAAGGGGGAAGCCTTCTCTTAAATACATCAGCTTTTAAATTGAAAGTCCCACAAAGGAATAAACATAAATCAGAAAAGATCTCTTTCACAAAGTATGCAACCAAGTTTTCAATAAAATCAATTACATATTTGAGTATGATATGTTCCTTCTATTACTGCCTTGCCAAAAATAAAACCTAGTTCTCTATAGACAAAAAAAATTCGTAACATTGCTTGTTCAAAACCTAGCTCTCTATAGATAAAAAAATATTTGTAGCATTGCTTATTCAAAACAACACCCAGCATTTAATCCAAAATTGCTAACTATATTGAGGAAAAGACCACATGACAAAAACTAAAACAAAAATAATAATAAAAACAGATAAACAGGAGTTCTAGAGATTATTATATGCTATAATGAAAACCCTCAGGAGAGAATTGAAAACTATTTTTAGAAGATAAAGAGGAAATTTTAAAACTTCAAAATACACTGCCATCTCAAACCTACTAAGATACCTATGCTTAAAAAAAGACAGATTATAACAAATGATGGAGATGATGTAGAGCAATTGGAATTCTTGTATATTGGTGATAGAATCCAAAGTGGTGTAGAATATATGGAAACTGTCCAGGAGTTCCTCAGAAAGTTGAACATATAGTTATTTTATCCAGAAATTTTACTCTTAGGTATATGTTCAAGAGAATCAAAAGTTATGTGTACCCAGAAGCTTGAACATAAATGTTTATACCAGCACTTTTTATAGTATCCCAAAAAAAGAACAACTCAAATGGTAATTAACTGATAAATAGATGAACCAAATATAGTATATCCATAAAACAGAATATCACGCAGCAACATGAAAGACAAGATTTAAGTGTAGACACACAGTAGAACACAGATGGACTTGAAGACATTGTTCTAAGCAAACAATCCAGTCACATTGCATGATTCTGTTCATATGAAATTTCCAGGATAAGCAAATACATAGAGACAGAAAGTGGATTCAAGGGGCTTAGGACTGGGGGACTCATGGGGAGGATGAGGAATAACTGCTAATTGGCAGGGATTTCTTTTGGGTGATGAAAATTCTTAAAATTAATTGTGATGGTTGTACACACCTGCGAATATACTAAAAACCAACAAATTTTATACTTCAAGAATATGCATTCTATGGTATGTAAATTATATCTCAAAACTGTTAAAACATAATAACAAATTAAGAGCTCAACAAATGTGTTTAAATCAAATTAGCCATAGATGAAGAAAAGATTAGCAAGTTAGAAGATATATAAAAGAAAATGTGTAGACTGAATCATGGAGAAATGTTTGAAGCTACTGAAAAGCAAGTGAGAGATTAGAACAAGGTAAAACATACATAATTGGAATCATACAAGAATGGAGACAATGAACCACAAGCACTATTTGAAAAAGATATCACCTGAGAATCTTCCAAAACTGACGTTAAATCACAATTCTAAAAGTGCCACAAATACCAAACATGATTAACAAATAAAAACCTACAACCAAGCACATCATGACAAATGGCTGTAAAAAAAATCTTCAAAGACATTTAAAGAGCAATGATACATTGTCTTTGAAAAACTGAGTGTGGGCTGGGGATTTAGCTCAGTGGTTAGAGTGTTTGCCTTGCAAGCACAAGGCCCTGAGTTCAATCCCCAGCACACACACACACACACACACAAAAAAAAACACTAAGTGCATATTGAAATATAGAACATCAGAGTTAGCCCATGAAGTGAAGAGAAGAAGAATTTCTTAATAAGTGGGGTTGGAATAACTGGAGAGCAATAGAGGAAAAAGGGGTTAAATACATCTACTCATCATATCACTCACCATGATAAACTATACAAATAAATACCAACAAATACCAGAAGAAAACCTGAATGCATAATTTTATAAACTGGGAATGAGGAACTCTTCTCAAACAAGACCCCAAATCCAGAAGCAGTCAGGGAAATGGATGAAGATTTGACTATCAAACATCACACCTGCCAAAACATCCGGACCCCAATTCCAATCAGTGCTCTGGACACGTGTCAGCCTTTTGGTAAGACAGGTTGGGCCAGGTGACTGGCAAGAGATTGGTGGAGAAAAGCCACTTCCTGAGACGAATCCCCATCCGTCACTGTGGTTCCGTGAGTGAGATACTGCTTCGTCCCTGCGCACCTCCAGCTGACCTTTTCAGCTAAGCCAACCATTTGCCACTTGGAAGCACTACTTTGTAAAGCAGAGTTTGCTTGTAAATACTAAGCAGAAGGTTAAAGTCTTCACTGAATCTTCACATGGTCTTTAAACTTGGCTTTTTATTTTTTACTTCTAATGTCCTTCTTTATTTTGGTGTCATTTTCGAGCTGCTGTTCATGTTTCTCTCCCACTAATACCATGGAAGGCATTTGTCTGTTGTTAGAAGGAGAAGGTCATCATCAACAATGACACAAAGACACATAGACTTCGATGACTTTAAAGTTTCACCTTTCCTAATTTAATTTATCTGAAAGCATAATTTCTATATCTTATCTGAGAATTCAGGAAAATCCCTAACTATGGAAAGTGTATGTGATTAATTTTAAGAAACAGACAGTTGAGAGTAAATGAAAATAAAAGACTTCAGAGTATTGTCAGATCATATGTCATGTAAAAGAGAACTATATTAACTTTTGTGAAATAAATAATTTATTAAATAAATAATGCTAAATTTTATAGAGTGTATATTATGTGACAAATATTGTGCTCCATGTTTTATGTGTAGTATATTTTGTTTAGCCTTCAAAATAAACTTTCAGGGTAGATGCTGATACGGTCCCATTTTACACGGCTTAAAAAGCTGGTAATTGGGGCAGGTTGGGATCTGAACAGTCATGTGCCTGAAGCTCTTAACTCTTCATTACATTGCTTCATCCTTGAAAGTCCTTAAGAATATCTACTTTTTAAATGATGACCTTACATTGACCTTATTTTTAAAATGTTTAATATGCAAATATTATGTACAACAAATAGCAAGATACATGGCAATTTGACTGTTTTTTTTTTGTTTCAGAGTCTATAGTCCTAATTACTTCATAATTGAATAATTATTCTACAGACATGTGAGTAGAATTTTTCTGATTCTCACCTTGTCTTACTTTTTTAAAACACAACAGAACTAATGACACTCCTGGCCAAAATGGTTCTCAAGATTCATAAATGTTTTCAATGTCTACTGCAGACAAATAACAAGAGATAAAATGATTTAAGCCAAAATAAAATGACATAGTCAAGTTTTAAAACAAGATAATCATCTTCATAGCAATGTCTACTAACGTTTTCAAATTTGATTTTGCTTTTAGGTCCTGCAGATTGAACCCAGGGCCTTGTTCATGCTAAGGTCATAAACTGTATCACCAGCCCAAACTGAAGAAATGTTATCCTACAAAATTGGTTCATTCCTTTCCTAGGCCTATACTCTAGAGAAAAGTCTCCCAAGATATTAAACAGAAAATGGACAGAAAACTTAATGTGGTGTGAGTGGCTGAAGTTTGGGCCTGCTCTGCCCTGGAAGTAGGCATTGCTAGACATGGGAGTTCCACACTTACAAAAGAAATGATAAACAGGTTCTGTGTCAAGTGGGAGCCATAACTAGGATAAGTGTTTATAACTAGCAGCTGGGTTGGGCTGCTGAGTTCCCATCCTCTCAAGAAAAGATGGAAAAATTTAGGATCTTTACAACCCACAGCTATGAGAACCTGAAGGATAATTACTTGATCTCATGAATAAGCACTAAATCAGTGTGCTTATAATTAGTGATTAGCCCGCAATGTCCCAATGTGACTAAGAGACATGAGGTTTTCCAAGTCACAGTAGGACCTGGTTCTGGAAGTAGCATTGGGATTCCCATTAAGGTCAGGAGTAACAGAAGAATCACTTTTATTACTCTTTAAAAGTTTCCCTGTGCTTGTAGATAATACAATACAACCAGACAAAAAGAAGAGGTACAAAATGTAGAAAAGAAGAGATGAAAGTCTTTGTTTGCAGATAATATAAGTAGGCTGTAATCCTACATGTAAACTATTTAAGCTAACAAAGAAATCCTAAGGTTTGTGAATATAAGATCAGTGTCAAATACCATGAAGACCCTTGTACACCGCTGTGTGGAAGATGAGACTCAGTAGAAGGGAGACTCAGGAGCTCATTCACTCTGACAATGAGAACTAGCATGCATTTAAGAATAAATCTAAATGACACTTTGAGGAAACTTTGGAGAATTTTAAAACATTATTTCAGGAAACACAATTAAGTACAGTTACACAGTACAAAGGAATATCCAATAATTTAAAGGTAATAATTCTCAATGAATTAACATATATATTCAATGCAAGTCAATCAACAGGCCAATGTGGTTATTTGTAGGATTGGATGATAGTGCTTAAAAATACAGAAAAGCAAAGACCCTATAATAATGAAGACAACATTAAAGAAGAAAGACAGCGTAGATGGACCCTACCAGATATGAAGAGATGGAATAGCGTAGCTTGGGAATAAGGACATGTATGAAAACTTGATGTGGAGATTGCTGAATAAATAAAGATAATTTCACGCATGGTGGATAATTTAACACATGGTGCCGAATTAATAAGTTATTTGTAAAAAAATGAAATTAGATCTCTTCCTCACATATAGAAATGAAAGTGAAAAATTAAAATTTTTAAGTTGAGAAGAAAATACAGGGAAATAGCTTTATGGGTCAGAGCAGGAAAAATTAAATAAGATGCAAAATGTACACGCATAAGAAAAGACTGCTAAGTAAAATTTCTTTAAAATTAAGCACAAGTGTGAAACAAAGACACCATATCGACAAAGTTATAAAAGAATCCATAACCTAGAAGGCATTTACAACATGTATCATGACAAAAGATTTCACATGAGGAATTTATAACAAATTAATAAAGTGATAACTTAATAGAAAACAGACAAGGAAAAGTCACAGGGAAGAAAGTTTGCAAGAGCAAAAAGTACAGTCATGCTCAGTGACATGTACTATTGCGTCCCTATCAAATGGCCCAAATTCAGAAATCTGGGAATACTAAGTGCTGACAAAATTGTGGAGAATCAGAATTTTTTTCCCCAAAGGACTGAAGATCAAACCCAGAGCCTTGCAAAAGTTAGGCAGGTGCTCTCCCATTGAGCTCTGGCCCCATCCTTTTCGCTTTTATTTTTCAAACAAGATCTTGCTAAGTTGCCCAGACTGGCCTCAAACTTGCAATCTTCCTGTCTCAGCCTCCCAAATTGAGGAGATTACAAGTGTGTACTGCCGTGCCTGGTGAGAGTCAGAATTATAAAATGCCTGTGAGAATTTCAGTACTAGGTACTTATTATTACTATCATGGAGAACAATTTGGCGGTCTTAGTAAAGTCGAAGATAGTGTCTCTGACATCCTAGTTAATTCTTTCTCTAGCAATTTTGTATGCAGAAAATCTGCCTCATGCATACACAGGACATGTATGATAACTCATGATAATACTTCTTGCAATATGGTTTCCAAAGTAGATCCTGGAAGAAACAATCTAATTGTCCTTCGAAAGGTCGTATATTCATACTGCAATAGAGTGAGTTAAACAGAATGAATTAGAGCTATTCGTATCAATATAAATGAATATTAAAAGTATGATATTGTAGAGCACCATATTACCATGCTATACCATTTACATAAAGTCCAAAACATGAAAAAGAAAGATATGTAAATTCTTTATAAATAGACACATATGCAGGATAAATACATAATTAGTTTACAGAGACAGGGAGGGAGGAGCAAGAGAGATGTCATTAGCTGTGATTAGTATAAATATATGCCTGAGAACGATGGACAAATTCACAATGGTACTTACCTTCGGGATGAGAAGTACATGAGGTCTTCAAATACGGTAATACTTTACTTTGACAAATATGAAGCCAATCTGGCAAAAGATTCAGCTTTCACAGAGCTGAGTTGTTGTAATATTTTAAAATGAATACTACCTAGTACTACTTGTGTACTTGGCTGCGTCTGAGCTCACATTCATTTCTAACTTAGAAAAAAGGCTTTTTCTTCTACAAGAGGTGCTTTATGCAAACTGTGGCAATGACTCGCTAAGCACTGTGGAAAATGTTGGAGGCAAATGCTTTAATCAGCATCTTCTGCTGGGAATCTTTCTTTCCTTTCATATTACAAAGAATGCCAGTAGAGTGGATGCAATCATGTAAGTCTGCATTATGAAGGGTGAACCACAGAACCTGAGAACTGTAGGCTTTTTAAAAACAGGCATTTCCATTTTGAGCTGAAGAATCCCTTGTTTCTGTGATGAATATGATGTGGCACATTCTCATTGGCAAGAGACCCAAAGAAAGCAGACGGGGAACAATCGTGTCACAGTCCAACTTCATAATTAAGTGTAGCTTTGTTTGTGCCTTAATTGCATTGGTTGGAAGCTGAGTCCCTGATTTCCCAATCGTGTCTACATTTTTACTTGCCTATGTAAAAATGAATAAGAGGAGCTATGTCTCCAAAGCAACACAAATTTGGGAGATTTGTTTGGTTGGAATAGCAATGGGATGTTTATCCTGTTATTTAGCTGCCATACTCCTCCCAGGAAAATGCTGAACCTTCATATTACTCGGGCATTGAACAGTTAGGGATCTGTCTTTCCGGTCAGTGCTGCCCGTCTGATTCTGCTCCCAAAGCTGCCTGGCCTCATCCGTGTGGGCTAGTGTGAGGCTCCGCCTCCTGGACAGATCTCTTTGTATACGGATGCTGCACGCTAACCTGAACTAACACTGTCACTCTGGAATATTAGAAAGTTGAAAATACAAAAATGTACACAACAGTGCTTTGTGGGCTAAAAACAGTTCTGCAAGTGTATTATAGCAATCCCAGAAGCAGGGAAAGTGTAACCCAGTTTGAGAGTCGTATCTGCGTAGCGTGTGTTGGCCCTTTCCTTTAAAGGTGGAAGGATGCTGAGTAGCTACAGCCTCTTCGGCACACGAGGCTTCCTCGGGAGAGGCAAGTAGAAGGGAGAAAAGGCTTTTGCCTGTGGTCAACCGACACTCAATTTTCTCACAAAGACAAAATCAACACAAGCCCACAGTCAGGGTCCGGCGATCAGCGGGTTCGCAGTGTTCCCGTGATAGCTCCAAAGGCGGAGTGAGGACCTGACGCCTGTGCGAGGCTGGGCGCAGGGAGAGCCGGCCTCGGCCTCGATTCGCCAGCTCAGCACACAGTCTGCTCTCAGAGACGTTTTGGTTCCACCCGCCAGCGAGCGGATGAAGGGCTGACAGATGCATAGCACAGGCGCGGCTTTGGGAGGAGCCAGACAGAAACTACTCTTGGTGTTTCTGCTTCAATCAGAGGAGATGGCATTTTTTATGACCTCACATATTAAAGGAGACCACAAAAATCCATTCTCCTGGGACTTTTCTCTCTGTAGCCCCAAATAATGTCTGAGTCAGGATGGACTGTGATAGCACTCTCCCGACGAAATATCGCTCAGCTCTCCATTTCTTTAGCTTTCAAAATTATTCCTGTAAGCCCAGAATGCATCAAAAAATATACAAAAGCTTGAGCCAAAATCCACATCTACGCTTTGCACCAGCTTCCCCTCCCCTCCCTTCCCATCTCCTGGACTTCCGAGCTAGCTTCCTGCCTCCTGAGATGCTGTCTTCTAAGGGGCGAGCTGGTGTTCTGAGAGAAAGGCATGGAAAACAAATGATAAGCAGCAGGCGCTTCTGCACTCCAGGAAGCCAGTGAGGGAGGAGGCGTGGATGATACGGGTTAGGCACTCAGTCACCTGGAACGGTGGCCCAGGAGAGGAGCCACAGAAGAAAAGCGAGTTCACCTCTCTACTCTGAGAAGTGTGTTGTCAAGCGACAAGTTGGTTTGGTAATTAAGTTCCTCAAAAGTACCGATTCTCTAAAATAGTGTCATGTAAAATATGAAAATGGCATGTCAGTGAAATTTTCCTTAACTGAAACACAAATTAGGATTCAGAGAAATGTGGCCCTTCTGAGAGCTGGTTCCCATCATAGCTTAATCTTTGCGTCAAGCGGAAGACCACAGAGAATCCCTGTGGCGGGGACAGGCTGTCACTGGTGAAATCACTCCTGCCTTCTAACAGGATAGCACCTCCAGAGGGCGATAGTAGGACAAATTGTCACTTCTGCTCAGTTACGATAGCCTCGTTTCCTGCTGGGGTAACTCAAATATTGATTTCGATTACTTCAAGTCTTCTGTGGCCAAAGGAGAGCTTCTGGAGGGGACAAATAAAACCCCAGAACCCCCAGTCTCTTTCCGCCCTGCGGCTCCGGTTCCGGGCAGCACCTGGGGTGATTTCCCAGGCCCAGTCAAATTGTGTCACCTGTGTGTGCACAGGGTGACATACTATTATGGAAAGAGAGGCTTTGGGTCAAACATGGATAGAACTAGGGAGTATTATGTTGAATAAAATAAGGCAGACACAAAAAGACAAGTATGTGATCTCACTCCTATGGTGAATTGAAAAGAGTTGGTCACACAGAAATCGTGACCGGCATTTTGCCTATCAAAGGCTGCAATATTGGCAAATGAGCACTACTAAGTTACAGTTAAATAGGAGAATAAGTGTTGGTGTTTTACTGCACAGTACAGGGACTCTAGGTAGTGGTAATGTACTACATATTTCAAAAAGCTAGAAGAAAGAATTTTGAATGTTTTCATCATAAAGAAATGATACATGTTTGAGAAGATAGATGTATTTACCCTGATTTCCACAATACACTATGCATGCATGTATCAAAGTCTCACATGGTACCCCATAAATACGTACAATTTTATGTTTTTGTGTTCATTTAAAAATAATAAGAAAATCTCCAGCACTGGACTCAGCCTCTGTGCTTCCTTTGTTG
>PVJO010019660.1:0-33715 GCA_004026905.1 Hystrix cristata
TTGGGCATTTGGGTTGTTTCCAAGATCTAGCTATTACAAACTGCGCTGCTATAAACATGGTTGTGCATATATCTCTGTGGTATGATGATTTTAACTCTTCTGGAATGATCCCCAGTAGGGGAATAGCGGGATCAAATGGAACCTCTAGTTCTAGTTTTTTGAGGAATCTCCATATTGATTTCCACAGTGGCTGGACCAGTCTGCATTCCCACCAACAGTGGAGGAGGGTTCCTTTCTTCCCACAGCCCCTCCAGCATTTGTTGATGGTTGATTTTTTCATAGACGCAATTCTTTCTGGAGTGAGATGGTATCTTGTTTTGATTTGCATCTCGCAAATGACTGGTGATGTTGAACACTTTTTCATATATTTATTTGCCATTTTTATTTAGAAGCCTGGTGCTTTAGTTGAGGTTCTCCACAGAAACAGTATCAACAGAAAAACGATAAATAATTATGCAAGGGAGGAGGATCCAGGAGGAGCTCAGCCAGGCAGATAAAGGCTCCGGAACAAGCGAGATCAAGGATCCTGTGCTGGTCTAAGTCAGAAGCCCTAGGAGCTCACTGGGAGGCCACCAAAGAGTCCACATAGGAAGTCTGATGAAACTGGAGACCAAAGTCACAGGTGACAGTGAAGACAAGAGTGCTTCAAAACGGGAATACTTTCTTGTTTCTCTATGTTTTCCATTCAGGCTCCAAACCTACTGGCTGGTGCCTGACCCTCAGTTTGCTGGCCTCCCTGTTAGTTTTCCCACCTGGACTGTGCTTTACCGATCTGCTAAGTTTTGTTAATCTATTGACGTTGACACCACGAGTTACAGTCGCACATGGTAATTCAGAATGTTGTATGAGATCTTCTGCATTAAAAATGCTGAAACTCATTTAATCAACATAAATACACATGCACATACACACACGATAGACCGAATAGGCACTTCTGTTGGACATAGCACCAGTGTATGAATTCCCGTGCATAGGCTGTGTCTGAAATTTGTAAATAAATACATGATGTTTATAATTTTATAATATTAAAATAGTGCTTATAGCACAAAACAGTCTTAAATTTTTTTTCTTACCTTTGGTAGAGTTTCTAATTCCTTTTATTTAATGTACATTATCTCCTTTTATTAGGGTTACAACTGTTCTCAAACAGTGTCAACTTCAAGAAGTTCCTCTATTTCTTGGGTGCTCAGCACCTCTGGGCTGGCTGTTGTTTTGAACTGCAGTTTTCATCTGTGTACTGACTGTTTTCTGGCATAGAGCACCCCATTTCTCGGTTTAAAAATTTCTTTTGTTGGTTTCCTCCCTTCTTTTCCTTGGAAAGCATCCTTAAGTTCCTAGGAGACAGGATGTGTGGGAAGTAAACATTCTGAAAGTTTTTCTGTCTGAAATGGTTTTATTTTATCTTAGATTTGCTAATTTGGCTAGGTATGGAGCTATGAGTTTAAAATGCTTTTTAAAATTTTTAACTTTAAATTTAAATTAAAGCTTCTCTTTTCATTATGACTTCTGTTTTAGAAAATCTTATTAACTGTGTGGTTTTTAATCTATTTGCATGTAAGTCTGCAATGTCCTCAATATGTAAAAGAATGATGTAAAAATTACTTATAACAATTTTAGGTAAAAATCTGAGCAAATCTAAAGCTAACAAAAAGGAGAATATAGATTCAGAACTGCTCATGTGAAATTTGATACCAGTCTTCCTTTTTATATTTTTCTCTCTAGAAACTTTTAGAGTTCTCTCTTTCTCTGTTCTGTGTTCTAAAGTTTCACAATGATATTATTAGTTCTGTGATTTTCATTTTCATCATTCAAAACCTTTGGTTCAGTCATTTGATCTGAATATTTGTGTAGTCCTGGAGGATTTCTTTTTGTCATTTTTATTTTTAAAAAAACAATTTTAGCTTCTTTCCCTCTTCCTCTTACTTCCTCCTTCCTTCCTCTTGTTTTCTCTTATTGACATTAATGGAAATTGTGATTTGAATGTCATTTGAAATACTTTTATGTTTTTTAAGTCAAATCTAGGAAAGCTCTGGTATTTATTTTTTTATTCTATTTTGTCTATTTTGTAATTGTTTATTCTTTTTATTTCCTGAATTCTGTGTAAGTTTTATATGCTAATAGATTTTAAAACAGTTAAGATTTTTAAAAATTGCAATCTCAACTCTTCTTTATCCTTAATATTAAATTCTACTTTAAATTCTTCTAATTGTTTCTTGTAGTATTTGCTTACATATATCGAAACAGCGTGTTTACACTGATCTTTTTTTTTCACTTTTAGTTAAGATCAATTAATTTCTTAGTCTGAAGCCAAGAGTTTAGTTTTATAGTATATGTACTTCATCTTCGTCCTTGTGGGAATACTTTTCTGCTTTTCATTTTCCAAATACAAAATTACTACTCTTCAGGGTTTATATTTGTATAACCATATAGATTTTATTTTGTAACTACAAACTGCATAAACTTCGTAGTTTTCTGTGAGTTGGTTTCCTTTTCTTCATAAATTTTGTTTTTCTTGGCATCACCATCGTCTAGCTTTATTTCTTTTATTAATTTCCTGGCTATCACAGTTTAACCCCAAACTTCTTGCTAGAATTATAAATTTCCTCATGGATTAAAATGCATCAAACAGTTTCTAAAATGTACTTAAAAGCACCAGCACTGTGCTTCCTGGGTGCTTGGATTTGGTGCCCGCTAGCCTGGCAGCAATGCTTTTTCTTTAGTATTTATTTTCCTCACTGTCTTGGGAAGCCCCTTCGACTGTCCTGTATTAGAGACCCAGTTTCCTTGCTGCTTTCTTCTTCCTTTTTCTGGTTTACCCCCCATCAGTTCCGGAGAAAGGGATTGTAGAGGCACATTTTTTGGAGATCTTCCATGTCCGAAACATTTTAGGTCTATTCTGATTCTTGATGGATAACTTGGATATGGAATTCAATCTTGAAAGTCATTTTCCCTTAGGATTTTTCAAGCGTTACTCTACCGCTAGCATTGCCAGTGAAAAATCAAGTATGACATCATTTTGATTCTCGGCTTCATGTGTAGGACCAATTTTTGTTTCTGATTTGGGAAGATCTAAGACCTTCACATTCTTGGTACTTTGAAAGTTCATGATTTTGTGACTTGGTTTGGATTTTGTTTTTGTATTAAGAAGCTGCTGGACACTTGCAAGCTCAGTTCTTAGTTTTCTTAGATTTTTTTTCTTTGACGAAAACTTTGCCCATGTTTTCTCTGTTCTTTTTGTCTGGAACTTCTATTGGTTAAATGCAAGACATTCTGACCTATTTGTTTCTTCTAATTCTTTGTCTTTTGTTTTAGTTACTACATGGCAATCTCTTCTTTGTCCTCCAATCTATCGTATTTTAAATTTCTGATATCATACTTCTAATTTCAAGAGCTCTTTCTTCTATTGTTAATGATCTTATAGAAATAGTATCTTTTCTTTTATTCCATTGTAATAATATGTTCTCTTACTTCTCTGGGGATATTAATTGAGAGAAGTTTTCCATCTCTACCATGTGTCATCTTTCCCAGTTTCTTCTACTGCATGTTTATTTTGGTTGCTATTTTTGATGGTAGAAGTTTTTTTTCAAATGTCTTGCACTCTCTAAGTGTTCCCTCATGCTTAAATTTGATGCCCTATAACACTGACTGGGAAATCTAATGAGCTTTACTCTGGTATGATTGGATTGAGTGTTTTGCTGGAGGATTCACTACCATTAGTTTCTAGATGTTTTTTCTTGCAGGATGGTCATTTGAAGATTTTCTACCAAAGGGTCTAACCTGACTGTTGGTGTGGAAAGAGGAGATGCATTAGTCATATGTTAACTGTAATTCTAAACATTTTATTTTCAGTATGTCCTTTCTGGCCTCATTGTTCATAATACAAGGGACCTCTGCTTAAATCCCTCCAAACAGTAGGGTTTTTTGGGGAGGGCAGTTCTCTGACTGAGCAGGTGGGGATAGGCAGATCTGGGTAAAACAGATATTGCTTTCTGGCTCAGAAGTTGCTTCAAATATGTGCCTGTTTCAGCTTAGTCCATACTTTCTCCTTCAGAGGTAGAAGATGTTTTCAATTTTCTTATCAATGAGTTTATTTCTTATCTCACTGTATTGCTGGTGTGTGTTTGATTTTTCCCCTTTTAAAGTTCATCATTCTCATCTTTTGGCTTTATAGATTCTAAAAGTGTTATCCTGTCTTGCAATTCTCTCTTTCCATATTCCTTGTAGATTTGTGTCTTTTTCAAATCTCTAGTGTCATTTTAGCGGAGTGTGGGAAGGAAATGAAGTTCAAAACATATGTTCAAATTTCCATGTTTAACAGAAATCTCTTTTATTTTTTACTCAACATTTATTTAATAAGTTATTAAAATTTGGGAATATTTAAAAACAAATATTATATTACTTTAGAACTATTTTGCAAGTCATTTTCAAATATTTACCAAGTTTGCCATAGATTCACTTATAGTGCACATACTTATATTTCCCTTTCAATTTAATATTTCATCATAAATGTTTTATATTTTTAAGAGTGTTTGTAGTACCGGCCTTACATGGTTACCTTTTGTTGATATCACTTTCCTTGCTAATCCAGTCTGTAAGGGTTTTACTTTCCCCTATTATTTATAGTATCAAAATGAACATCTCTTTACTTTTCGGCTTTTTTGTTTCCTAAAAATACATTCCTTTCAGTGCAATGACTGGATCCAAAAGGAAGAGCATCTTTATGAGTCCTGTTACACATTTCTATATTGATTTTCCAAAAATTGTATGCCAAATTTTAATACCCCCATCCCTGACTGAGGATATAATACTTATGCCACCAAAGCTATTTTTATTAGCGCCTTGGATCTTCGGAGATACTTCCTAAATCACAGATCAGATTTGCCCAAGAAGTGTTTTTCTTAAACCATCTATGGTGTATGGATGTGTCTGAGAATGATGAAGGCTATGGGATTCCTTCCCATTATAGTGAATTTCCCCACTCACATGGAAACACATTTACACACACACACACACACACACACACACATGCACACACACAATTTCAGAACTCTTTACACATAGTTTCAGGAACTTGTTGAGCTGTTCTGAAGCTCACCCCATGGGCTCTGGTGTAAGAGTCCAGTGTTTTCAGTAAACACCTTCCAGGACAATGAGTGTGCAAATTCCTTTATTGTTGGGAAGTTGAAATTAAGATAAAATGAAATCCTTGAATCTGAGGGGCCCACAGTCTGAGATTCATGTTGCTCTTTTCCCTTCTCACCATAATTCTGGGACTAAATCTAAGGCCATGGAGAATGACAAACATCCAATTTCCTTCAAATCTACCCCTGAACTTCGCTGCTCTGCCCTGAATTTATTACTTAGAAACACAATCATGATAGAGTTTGGGCACATACATTTGAAGTCAAAAATGAGCAAAACAGGAAGTTTCAGTGGGGATTGGGTGTAAGAAACTGGGAGAGAAATAATAGAAAGAAGAGCATGTGGAAGTCAGGGTGGCCTATTCTGAAGCACTGTAGAATTTTACATGATAAAATGCATATTGAGGAACCTAAATTAGAACTCTTGGTAACCATGGGAACAGCACTGTTATGGCTCAATTGTTAGAAAAACAGTCTTGGGATTTCTGTGAAATGGAAATGATTGTTTAGATAATGATACATCTCCAGTGTCAGAACTGATAGTGAAATTCCTGTATAATTAGAAATGGCTGGCCAAAATGTGAGGAACTTTTCGATCCCACCATGCCAAAATATTTATATATTAAGCTTTATAGAAAATTCTATCATTTAAAATTTTATATTTAAATTTTTATAACCACAGTATTCCTATATGTCCATAATTTTCCATTTCCCTCCTCTTTGCATGTGCTATATTTAGCAGTTTTTCGGTAGGTTGCTCCTGGAAAAATGTCATGTGAGGTTCCTATTATTCTAGTCTCCAGAGCCCACATTTAATTTTAGAAGAGAATTTAGATGGTAGATTTACAGTAATCTTAAAAGAGAAAACTTATCTACATATAAAGAAGCATTTAAGTGTGTGGCATCTTTACGAACAGAAACTTTGTATCACAATTAGACTATAACACAATATTTAACATTTATTTCAAACATAACATGTACCAGGTTCTATGCTTACAAATCCAAAACTCTGCCAGTTTGGTTTCATCACTTTCTATGTTTACAGAAGATTGAACTGAGGCTCAGAGAGGTTAAGTAATTTTGCTAAGGTAATAAAGTCAGTAAGTGACCACATAGTGACTTGACCTCCTCACCCCATTGGTGCCCATGTCTTTACATCCACAGCTTGTGCTCTTTCCACTCCCGTGTGGGCTTATCTGCTTCAGATTGCTAAGTCTGGGAATATCTGTGTGGTGTTCGTGATTGAAAGATCAAGACTTGCTACTGCTGGTCTTGATGACTTTAGTAAACCCTTTTCCTAATGCATTGAAAACTTGCGTCTATAACTCAGTTCAAATGCTACCTCCTTGCACTGCGCTGTTCCTTCTGTGTCCAGTTGGACCATTTCTCCTTTGTTGACCTTTCCATGACATTCAGTTTTACGTTTTTTGCTTTTATTTATGACTTTTCTCTTTTATTGTGTCCATGTTTGGATAAGCCACTTGAGAATGGCTTATATACAACCAACATCCATAAAATGTCTCTGTCTTATTCATTGTGGGTGGGTAGTTTTTAATCCAATGATATGATTGTGTTGCTCTCTGTATGTTTTCAAGTAACTGAAGGGAATAGAAGATGAAGATCTGCAGAAATGTGGGTAATAATTTAAAAATGTAATGTTTTAATCCTTTTTCTCCTTCTGGGAGAGTTTCTGCAGAGTTCACCGTTTCTGTAGAATAGGTAGAGGTCTGCCTGGAAAGAATACTGTGGAAAAAGACTGACAGAAATGCCCCTTAGTGTTCAAAAAGACACTGGGCTTAGGCCTTCATGCAACTGAATGAAGATTAACATTTTTAAATAAAAATGGACTTGTTTTCAACAACTACAAGACCTCAGAAAAGTACAACTGTATCAAAGTTTAGGACATCACCAATAACTCCCACCAGTATAAATCCCCCCAATTTAAATTTTCAGAGGAATTTTTAGCTATACTCACTGTCATGTATGTTGCTTTCCATTTTACATCTGGAATATCATTCTGTAGTCCTGGTCTACCTTGTGATAAACCCTACATTTGTTTGTGAGAAGGCAAGCTTTTACACAATGGGTATGTTTTCACTGAATCAAAAGACCGATTACTGGATAACTTTCCTAATGATTTTCATGGAAAGAGATGACTTGGATAGCAATGACAATTCTCATAGCACAGCTTCAATTAGGTAACACTCTTCATCTGAAAACTATAAAAATAAAAACAAACTCCCCCAGCAGAAGCAGTACTCCAACAAAGCAACATTAGCAAGAAATTCTCAACTATAAAGTATTCATGAGTGTTAATAACAATCGTGCTATTAGTTCGTTCATAGTATAATAATTTAAAGCTATTTTGTTGTTAATTTGTTAAGACTCTCAAATATAATTTTCATGATTGATGCCCTTAAGTAATTAAGAATGCTTCCTAATCTAATGATGGCTCATATGGGTTAGGTGCTAAATGAAGTAAAACAGTGATCCAGGGAGGTTTTTCTTTTTGATTTTTTTTTTTTTTAGCTTTGATACTAGAGATTGAGTCCTGGGCTTTCATACTAAACTGCATCCTCAGCACGGTTCATTTTGAGACAAGGTCTTTATACTGTTCATTTTGAGACAAGGTCTTGTTATGTTGCCAATTTGCCCACTTTGGTCTTGAACCTACTGTCCTGTCTCAGGTTCCCCAAGTGCTGGGATTATAGGTATGTGCCAGCATACTCAGCCTCCAGGACTTCTAAGACCCTTCACTAAAGAGTTTTGCTTAATCTGTTGCAGGTTACATTTAGTTCAGATGTTTCTGCTTGGAATTCTACGTGGAAATGTGCTTTGGTCTGTGAAAGCCCTTGCACTTTTCTTTGGTGATGTTGCCTTAAATTGACATAGCCTATGAATTTTAATTCAAAGTTAGGTTAAAGGTTTAATTCAAAGTTAGGTTAGGTTAGCTACTCAAGTGAAATGTGTTATATTTAGAAGGCTTATAAATCACCAACTATATAGAATATAAACTATATTTAAACGTTAGTATCATTACGGTTTCAAATTTGCTCACTTGGATTGAATTCACAAAGTGAATTGAAATGCAGCCTCTTTGTTTTCTATACCTGTGGTAGACTGAGTACTCTCCTCCTCGTCCCACAAAGATATTCGTGTCCTCATGGTTGGAACTTGGAACAGGTGGCCTCAGAATCATCACACTGATCTTTAGAAGTGTAGAGGCTGCTGAGGTTGGGTAGAGAAGGAGATGTGACATTGGAACGTGATCGGACGCTGCATTGCTGGCTTCAAGGATGAAAGATGGGACCCAGGAACCAAAGAATGCCTGCTGTGTCTAGAAGCTACAAAAGGAAAAGAAAAGCTTTCTCCAGAAAAGAAACAACAGATGAGTTGAGGACATGCTGGATTTCTGACTTACTGAACTGTAAGACCATGAATTTGTATTATTTTAAGCCACTCTATTTGTGGTAATTTGTTTTGGCCACAGTAGAAAACTAATACTTAAAACACACTTTCTCCTGAGCTTTTGTACTTCTACCTATCAGGGAAAACAATGTAAATTTATCAAGTATAAATATTTCACTACTTTCTGTTTGAGACGGTTTGAGGTTGCTCAGTTACTTTTGGACAGACTGTAGTTCCCCAAGATTTCCTCTCCCTTCCTCTGTTCTCGCAAAGATGGCTCCCAGGCAAACAGGATGGAGTTAAACTCATATATCTTCCTGGGAATGTGGGAAAGTAGATTTATTCACGAGTAGCCTCTATGTATGGATCTATATCCCTTGATCTCTGCTTGGTGGTCTCTGCTAAATATGTTAATGGTATAGGTGATCCTGCCTGAATTTTGAGCATGCTCATGGGAGTGATGATTTTGGAAAAGTGAAAGTAAGAAGTAGGTAAGATTCCTTCTAGAGAGGAAAAAGAAGTAAACATGTAGTCTGTCTCTTGCTTCTTAATCTGGAGCTTACCATTGCCTGTGATCATGGAGGCCCTTGGACGCTGCTGGTCTAGCGGCCACCTTGGCACTTCTACAACCTCGGGAGCCTGTACAGGAACTTCAGTATCTTCTGCGTGCTCTGCCTGTCCACGAGAGTGTATAAACCTTTTTGGGGGCTTCTCTAACAAATGTTTGCTATCAGTTTTGTGGCATTTTGTCTGAAATGTCCCAGGATTTCTCCCACTAGAGGCAGACAGTTGGGCTAGAGGTTCTAAAGTTCTCAGATTCCTGTTCTTATTCAGTTATATCTAAAGCGTTTCCTACCATCTGTGTGCACGGACTTCACCTAGAGTGTATGGAACTAGGGATCTGACCTCTTCTCCTCCTGAACTATCTTGGATAAAAAAAGTTTAGATTTTTGTTTATTGTTCAACCCTGGAAGGAACGTTTCCTGCATCTTACTTTCCTTTCCCCAGGATACCAACTTCACATTTTACTGTTAACTACAAAGTAATAGTGATTAGGCAAGCCTGGTGACAGCTGCCTATAATCCCAGCACACCAAGAGGCGCAGGCAGGAGGATTGGATGTTTGAGCTCGGTCTGAGCAACTTGGGGACTTAGCGAGACCATGTTTCAAAATGAAACACAACTCTATGTGAAGGCCCTGAGTAATAGTGGAAGGGGTATCCTATGCCCGTTGGAAAAGAAACTGTATGATCTGAAGTGGCTATTTTTCCTCTTGGTAATAATAACTGAGGGACAAAAACAATTACAAATACATTTGCTGTCAGAAAGTATTGACATATCACATCCTAAAAGCTGGCTGATTGTTTTCATGAAGTTTTAAAAGATCATAACCATGTCCACTCATTTGCATGTTTTCTCAGGTTGCTTTTGAACTATCTTGACAGAAGTGTGCAATACATACCATATGGCCTGAAAAAATAAAAAAAAAAGTTTACTACATGGCCCTTTAAAACAGTGCTTGCCAATCCCTAGTTCAACCTATTATTTATATATTGCTATCAACCAACTATCTCCCAAATCTGATAATTTAAAGCAATAAATATTTCTTTTCTAGAAGTTTCTGTGGGTCAGAGATATAGGCTCCTATACCTGACTGATTTTGGCTTAAGATGTTTTAGGAAGTTGTAGTCAAAATAAGGGCCAGGTCTGTAGTTATTCAAGTCTTGACTGGAGCTGGGGAACCCACTTCCATGCTCCCAGGTGGTTCTCATTGACTGTCAGCGGGGACCTCAGCGGGGCTGCTCCGTAAGACAGCTGTGTCCCTTAGAACAGGCGATCTGAGGAAGGGAAGATGTGGACTTTTATAAAATAAAGTTGGATGTGACAGCTTGAAAGTTCTGCTGTGTTCAGTTTATTAGAAATGGGCACTGAGTCAAGCCCACATTCAAGAAGAGGGCATTGTACAGGGGAAGGGTGCCAAAGGACACATCTTGGAGGCTGGCTATCACATTTAGCCCCCGAATTTTCACTGTTTTGTATCATCATGCTCTGTATGATCTTCCGTTTCTGTAGCTCTGATAGTTCATGCCATGAGAACCAAAGGAAGGGGTTGGGGATTTAGATTTAGCTCAGTGGTAGAGCACTTGCTTAGCAGGTGCAAAGCTCTGAGTTCGATCCTTAGCACCAAAAAAAAAAAAAAAAAAAAAAAAACAAAAGAACCAAAGGAAGTGCTAAAACCATTTATTTTAATGAACAGTCAGATTCTGAAATAATCATGAAAGTTGCTAGTCTGGGTGATGCCTGTGCGCCAAGTCCAGGCTATGACTGAAAAGTTTAGAAACCTTGGGGAACTCATGGGACATAGATGGCAGGGATTCAGAGACAATAGAGACTAGGGGCCAGGACAAGGCTGATTTGTAGCAAGGTAGGCGGTTAAGAAAGCATTTTACCAACAAAGAAAGCTTTTTATTTGTTAACTCAGTCAACACTCAGCAAATATTTACTGATCTCTACTAAGCTACAGGAGCTATTGAAGGATTTGTGGATACAGCAACAAACTTGGAAGGGAAGATGGCCTCGAACAGGAAACATGTGCTGCAGGTGCTTCCTTTGTATGTTGGCCACCAACAAGTGACTTCCCAGGATTTGACCCTTCTCAGTGTCTGTTGGCAGGAGAAGATATTTACCTAAAAGGATAATAGGCAGAGTGGAGAGTGTATTCAGGGAAACAGAGGCAGGTCTGAGAAATTTTATAATGCACATACAGTCCTTCCTAGCTCGACTGGGTGTTTTAAAAATGCTTGTTGTTCCAGAGCACGTGAATTCATACACAGGCGGGCAGTGGCAGGAGTTATAAAAGCTAGAGATTGCTGAAAGTCTCAACACACTACTTTGTTTTTGTTTTCTGAACCTGTTTTATTTAGCTACTTTTAGCATAGTCATATTTTTCACTAAACTCAAACTGTATATATTCAATAATCAGATCTGGAATTCTGCTCTGGTAGCCTTTACCAAAAGCCAAACCATTTTCATTCATATTGAGATAAACACAGAGAGGCGAAATTAAAGGAAGAGAGGGAGAGTTTCCTTGGCTAATCTAAGAGAAGTTAGAATCAGACGGAAGACTACATATTGCGTGGTTTCTCTTACATGAGAAACCCAAACTATAAATAATTTAAAGAGCGAAATAAAAAAGAAATGGTAGGAAACAGAAGTAGACTTTGTGGAGACAGGAAGAGGATGGGGGGAAGTAGGAGTAAAAATGATCAAGATGTGGCATGTACTAATTCACTAAGATGATTGCAATTATTATGTATCACAAATATAGAAGAAAAGAGAAGTCACGTTGGTTTGGATAAAATATAAAGGCCCGTTTCCTGTGCTGGGCAAGCAGAGGAGCAAGTGAGGAGGCCCTGCCTCCTCACTTTGATCTGCAAAGCTAATTTCCTTTATCTGAGTGATCGAATGTCAGTCTGAGGATCCCATTAGGCCTAAACAGTCCATCACCTGTACTTGCTTCCGTGGTTTATTGGAGTGGAATATTTTAATGGACTTCTGGAAGAGACTGACACTCCAAACTCTGTGAAGTTTCTAAGAATGTTTCCTTGAGTCATCCACATTTCAAAAAGGGAAGGAGTTGTTGAAAAATACAGCCTCAGAAAACTATTGCTTTGAATGTGCATCTGTGAAAAAAATGGTGATATCATTTTTAAATGAAAGTTAGATCCCTAGCACCCCTTAAAAATTGTTTTTTAAACAAAATAATGGCAAAGGAAAATATGGAAGCATACTAGGCAGTCATAGCCGTCTCTGACTTTTTCTTGGAGATTGTGGTATATGAGGCGAGAGACACAAATGATTTACACTTATTCAGCAATTAAAAGTAAGAGGTTGTGAAACTCTAAGTGAGCCACAAGAAAAAAGAGGCAGAAGGCTGAGTTTGAGTGAGTAAAGGAAGATAAATCAGATGAGACTGCACGTTGGGGACACTCACCCGTGTTGCTCAACAGCAGTCTCTGACAAACAGCAAGAGAAAAAGGAAACATTTTTGACCGAGTCAGCCACCCCCAGCATCTTTCTTCAAAACCCTACTAAGAAATCCCCACCGCTGGATGAGTTATTTCCTCTTTCTGCAGTATGAGTACGATGGGAAAAAAATGGGCCCTTGGGCTGCAATCCTGAAGTTAGGAAACAAGGTATGAGTAATAACCTGATAACAAATTAGACAGAAAGGCCCAGAGGCACACAGCTTTCATTTGGGCCCTTGAATTAGTGAAGTTCATTTTTAGTTCGGTAGATAACTCTTGGGCTGTTATGGGTCCTTGTCTAGCATTGTCTCCTTTCCCCCTGGATTTTACCATTAGTTCCTCCTGCCTGGATCCGGAAGCAGTCTCATCATCCTTCAGATCCTCTTCAGTCCTCACATATCTGCTTTGGAAATGTGTATGCTTTCTTCAAAGCCCAATTTAAATCCACTTTTCCTCCGGAAAACTCCTAAAATTTCTCAGTCCAGAGGGGCTTTCCTTTTTCTTCATTAATGAATATTTATGAATATTTATTACATTGGTCACAGTAGCCTGTCCATATAAGTTACTGATACGTTTTCTATTGTCTCTGTTGTGTTAAAATCTCCTGAAGGCAAACAGCTTATCATGAACATCTTACTATTTTCTATAATATTTACTCAATGATCTGAGGGCTGTAATAAACCAGTATAATAAATTAAAGCTTATTGACTTGAAGTATAAACTCTTCAATTCAAGGGATCAGCAAGAACTTAGGCCAAAGTACCCGAACTCTTTCTTCTGCATAAAACTGAACACCTTCTCTTGTGTTTCCCCATTTTATAGAATTGTGATGAAATAAATAAAGCTATTTGTTGCTTTTTAAAAAAAATCCAGAGAGTTGTTTTATTTGTTTGCTTGTTTTAGAGTTGTTTTACTTAAAATGAAAAGCAGAATTGATCCCACCTATAATCGAGTTCCCTGGAGGCAAAAGGCTACCCAATGATTTTGTTGACTTTAGTTTAGAGCTGTAGTAGGTTCTAGAACATTCTAATTCCTTCCCCCCTCCTTTGTAGAGAAACTAGCTATTTAAACTGAGACTTAAAACATAAGCAAAATGACCTTCATTAGACTTTATGTTTCCCACTCTTCCTCCTCCCTCCAAGCCTCTCACATGTGTGTTTAGCACTTGCTAGATGTGCTTTCCTTTCTAACTCTTTGCAATTAAATAGCTTTGATCTTCATCACACACGAGAAAGAGTTTTCTAAAAGGTCAGTACTGACTTCCTTTTTGTCACAATCTCTCAGCAGCATTTGCAGTTGATCACCTCCTCCTTGTGACTCCCTGCTGCCACGGCTTTGACCTTGTCCCTCTCTAGTGGGAGGGGAGAATTAATTTTTGAAATGTGTCCGTGCTGGGAGCTTCCTGTGTATCTTAGTATTTGAGCTTCATGACAACTCTCTGAGGCAGGGAGCGTTCTTTAGACCATCACTTGGGTAGAGATTAATTTTGTTTTGTTTCTTTGGTCAGTTATTTTCATACGCTAGGTCTTGTGCAGCTTGGCTGGTTGCAAGTTCCTTAGAGTGGAATGCATGTAGTCGACCTCTTCTCTATCGCTCACAGTGCCTGACACAGCAAATATTTTCAAGCTTAATAAATATTTGTTGGCTGATTGTGCACGAAAGTGCTCAGACCTTGAAAATGAAGACCAATATGCACATGGACTGGTTTTTAGTCAAATATCTCTGTTTCTTAAAGTGCTAGCGGAAACCTCCTTTCATATACCACCTCAAAACAAAAAAAATAACTCATTCATAAGAAAAATCATATTTGACAGTAACAGAGAACCATTAACAACTGTCAACATGGAGGCTGGAGCAGGGCTTCTCCTTATAAGAGGAGGACCTTTCTCCTGGAAGCGACCAAACTTGAGGTCTCTGATTAGATCAAGGTGATTCTGTATATTATCTGCTCTGGGCAGCTTTGCCCAGTTTTTGATCAGATGCAGTGAGTTTGTACTTTCTGTCTAGCACACAGATATCTTATCCCTCATAGCCGTGTGAGATTTCAGCCAGCCCTGGGCGAAGTGGAAACGTGGGGGTGGTGCTGGCTAAGTTAGTCTGCATCACCCTCTTCATTTCCTCTTGTGCTCGATTCATCCCCTTTCAGTTCCTCCTTTCCCACCAGGTGCCAGAGGAGTTATGCTTCCCCATTGTCTTTCTTTGGCATAGAGGAAGTGATGGGAACTAACTTTTTTTTTTTTTTTACTGTGTGTCTACTATGAAACTTGCATACCATTGGGCATTCTTGGGGGCACTGCTTTATTTGTAATCTTCTGGCAACTTCAGAGACAGCTTTTACTATTTCTGTATCACAGAGATTGACATTTGGGCTTTGAAAAGATAGGGAAGCTGTCCAAGCTTTTAAGTACCAACATGAGATTTGGAGCTTGACCTGTCTGACTCCAAAACACCTGGGCTACTGATAGTGTACAAGACGACCTCTCAGAAGGAAAGGGATGTGATTAAATAGTTTCCCGTTAAGAGCTTCCTACCTCACACGAGAGAGAGCAGTGCTTTTCCAATAAAGCTCTAGCAACTGTGCTGTGGTTGGCAGGCCAGGGTACTGAGGGTGGAGTGAGCAGTGTTTCTCTGTCTCTGTGAGACTGATCTGGGACAGGACCTTCTTGAGATTACATGTTGCTCTCTTCCACTGAGCACTGAGCCTCTTGAAGCACGTGGCCTAGCATTCAGCACTTAGAGGCTTTGTTTTTTCTTTGATGGATGTTCTTTGATTAGTTCTGGGAAAATGAATTTAGACTTCTAAGCCCTTCCTTTTAATCACAGGAAATGCCTACTTTAAAATAAGAAACAAAAGCCTCCCATCAGCATTAAATTGATTGACCTTGGATCTGTGTGAACGAGATTCAGATGAATCCCGCTGATATCAGGGAACTCACCTATGACTTGCTCAACAGGTGATACAGCCTGTGAGGATTCTAGAAGTTTCATTGGGGCAAGGCTCATGGCTGGAGTAGAGAATGGTTTTTCATTATCCAAGAGAAATTTAAAAATATGCTCATCTCCCAATTTTAAAAGTTCTTGAAAATTAATGCGCTTGTAATATTTTAAAAACAGAAGAACTGTGATTGGTTCTGATGTTCAAAGGGCAACTAAGGTTCATGATAACATGTTTATTTTTACTTTTCAATTGATTTAAATTTTTTTTTTATATTTAACACTTTATAAAAAACAAACCCCTGAACCCAGTGCTGATCATTCTTTTTTTTTTTTGGCCTAATTTTCCTAGTAAAATCATATGATATAAATTTTGAAATTTAAATTTATGTATGACTTTCATAATTTTATCATAATAAGGGTAATTTTTACATTAAAGATTTTGTCAAATTTCTTAGGGCTTATTTTAGTCTTTTTTAATTCAAATATTTCTTTTTCTGCTATGTCTATCACATCAGCACTCTTACTGATTTCCTACTTACTAATTTATTATTAATAATCCACTTCTGTTAGTTCCTGTTGGGGAACAGAGAGAGAAAGAGAGAGGGAGAGAAAGAGAGAGAGAAAGAGAGAGGAGAGAGGGAGCACCAAGAAGCCTTCCCAAATCACTTTCACCAACCCTACAAAATCCTTTGCAATATTTGCCATTTGCTTGGTGATATATTACATTACATTTAAATTCTTTGATCCAATGTCTACAATAGCCGCATCACCAACCAAAGTGATATGTGAAGATACAAGCTAGTGTGGAGTGGGAACAATGATGACTAGCATTAAAAGAGTTCAGTCAGCCCCTTTGAGAATCTTCTTATATTGTGATGACTTTGGCTTCCCTAAGTCACCACTCAATCGTGCAGCCAAGGTTCTATGATTTGGGTCTCAAATGCTCCCTGAGGGCCAGTGTGTAAAAAGGGTTATTTCTTAGCCTGTGGTGTTACCGGGAAGGGGATACTGGGAGACTACCCCTTCCCTCCTTTCCTTCCTTCCTCCCTTCTTTCCTTCCTTCCTCCACTTTCTTCCTCTTTCTTTTCTCGCTCTCTCCCTCTCTCTGTCTCTCTCTTCCTCCCTCCCTCTCTCCTGTCTCTCTCTCTCTCTTTCTCCCCCTCTCTCTTCTTCCTGGCTGCCCTGAGCTAAACAGGCCTCCTCCATTCTGTGCTCCTACTATGATGTAGTGTGCTGTCCAAAGCAGCAGGGCCAAGTGACAATAAATTCAAACCCCTGAAATTCTGAACCAAAATAAACCTTTTCTTTTAAATGCATTGTCTCAGTTATTATTTTGTCACAGTAACACAAGCCAACTAATAGAATGGGTATAATGCATGTTCACATAATAAGGACGTCCTGGACTCAAATATTATTGAATTTCACAGAGCTGATTGTGCCCAGATTTGTTCTCAACCAATGAATGTAGCAGATGTTAGCTCAGAGCATACAGGCTTTAGCAGCTCATAGATCAACTAAATCCTCTTCTAAACATTTTGCTGTACATGAACAGAATTGAAAGCATTCGAGTACCACTCAAATATAAAATCTCAAGTCCAGAGATCTGCTTGAAGGTTCATCACTGTCTCTATTGTGATGCCTTTCGACAGAACTCAGAAGCTATATAATTTTCTTTAAGGCTGACTAAGGGGATGACAAAACTGAACTACATTTATGTTCCAGGCCAATCCTGTTATTGCTATATTATGCCTTTGGAGGAGTTAGGGGATTAATTTAGTTTCAATTGTCTGCACTATTATTATATTTGTTTCTTTTAAACTCATTTATAATTATAATCTATATGCATGTAACTTAATAAATAAGAATCATCTTGTCCTCTAAGTATTTTTGATATAATAGATGATTGGCAAAGGGCGAGCACGCTTGCTAACCTCTCCTCCCTCCATTATTAACATATGTATCAAATATTAAATAGCATTATATGCAAAGCATAAAGGCATTTCAGTGAGAAGAATAACACTTGTTTTTTTCTATTTGCTTCTTTGACATGCTGTTAAACAAGATTTCTTCTTTATTCCCCTCCAGTGCAATTAGATGTAGGGTTTTTTGGTCAAGTCTATATTTTCTTGCTACTGGATTGCAAGTTCCTTGAGGATCTTACACATGACTACATTTATGTCTGTTATACTTTTCTTTAATTGAAATAGAAATGAAGAAGCTGATTTAGAAAGTAGGAAATGGTTAATGATTGTAGTGGAAGTGAAATGTGCCATACAGATTTTATAAGGACAAGTGATAAAACAAGGTCAGCTGGTGGAAGTCAGGACAGAATTCAGGTTCTGCCCCCTTTTTTGTAGTGTATTATGAGAGAGGCAGAGGCCAAAGTACAGTGGCTATTCTACTAGAAAAACAAGTGAACAGGCTGGAACTCGCTTGCCTGTGGACATGTGTACTCAAAGTTTCTAAGTAGTTAGCTGCTTTGGAGTAACGATAAGGCCACAGCTAACCTGTGTAGGGTCTGAAAGTCTATCCAGTTTGTGCTCTGTCAATGGTGCGTCCCAACAGAAAACGATGCTCTGTAATTGAGTATTAATGAAGTTTAGCCAGTTTAGCAAGGCAATGGAATCTCCTTGAAATGGAAATTTCCAATGACCAGCTCAGAAATCTCCAGTGACCAAAAGAAAAGGACAAAACGGTTTTCTGGAAACCGTATGTCTGCTGAATGTATCCACAGACCTGTGAAGACAGAAGTGCTTAATTAGACAGATGAACAACTTCCTGAAAAGGCACATGTAGCATTGGGTTAAATCTCATTTCCTCCTAAAGAGGCGTGAACGCCGTAATGATGAGCAGCTCACTGTGTTGGGGCTTAGCCACCTTCCCGTTCATTTTCGCTTGGTGGAGGAAGATAATGTCACTGCTCTTCGGCTGAGTTCACTTAGTCATGAACGCTGGATTTCTCTGCAGGGCGTGTATTGAATCGAGCTCCAGATTAGCAGAGTGTGGGAGTGTGTCTTGTTTCCTGCCCATGGTTAGGCTGCAAATCACTCTGACCAGAAAGATGTTGTCAGCCGTCTCCCCCACCTTTCAGTGGCTCAGGAAACAGAAACTAATTTTAGTTTCAGTGAATCCAAACTTGATTACAAAAGGAGATATAAAGCATGAAGCTTCTGCCAAGCCATTAACAGTCTATTGATGACTTCCGTTTGGTCTGTTCACCTCCATTTCTCTTCTACCTCTAACTTCTGTGTCTTTCTCCATTTTAGGGAATACAACAGACTTTGCAATACTGGAACTTAATGTGTTTTTCGTCAGTATCAAAAAGCTAACACTAACTTAGAAGATCAGAGAGTTGGAGGTCCTCTGCAGGACACAGCTTTTCTGCTCCCCAGGAATAGAGAAGTTTATAGATCTTATTTTGTTTCCTGGTGTCCACTTGTCTTTCTGTGTGTATGTGTTTTACAAAACTGACTCACTGAAACTCTTCGTATTTCACCACCGAACAGACACAGTGTCGTTATTAAGAGAAGAAACTTCTTATGCTTTGTGAGCTGTCAGGAATCTTGGCATTAAACTTCATAGCAGGACATAGATTTCAGCTACTTTGAAATATCAGTTAGCCAGTGATGAAGAATAACGACACTTATTAGAGTTTCTCTTTCAGTAGTCACGGTTGGGTGACTGCTGGACCAAGTGAATTTTAGAAAAGATAAATCGACTATCAGGTTACACTTAAATTTAAAAGAAAGCTGTGTAAAGAAGAATGTAAACATGCCTCCTTTCAACCCCACATTAATGAAGGAGTTGCAAAAGAGTGCTGGGAGTGAACTGTCCGTGAAGATGAGATTAAATAGCTACTGCAAAAGCCGCCGCTGGCGGAGACAGGAAATGGCGAGCTCACAGAGTCAGTCTGATCTACAACACTTACTTGAATTCAGAAGGGACTGCTACCATGTAAACAGTTAGGTTTGCTATCCTGTAATAAATTTATGAAATTCACCATGATAGAGTTCATAAAGAGGTGAAGTTATAGGACTTCCAAATTATCTTCATTAATTTTTGGATTGCAGACCACGGAGGAAGCAGGAAGCATGTGAACTCAAATTTTGGAAAAATGGAATTTAATGTTCTTTTCTTCTCTACTTTTTCTCTCCCTGTATGACACTACAAAGTTGATTCGTTCACTCTACCTCCTCCTACCCCGATAAAATTATGTCTTGCCACTGAGTGTGTTTTGTTTATTTTTATAGTGTTTAAAAAAATGTAAATTTATTGTCAACATTGCAGCTAAAGTCTAGTTTCTGTCCCATTTTGAAATATGAAGAGTGTTATGGTCACCATGTCTGTAATTTCCGTGTGGCCTCAGTGGACTGCAGCTGCACAGCCTCCTCCCTCCCATGTCCAAGGCCTGTGAACTGTAGAGTTGGACACAGTTCTCCCCACTCTACTTTCCCCGTGGCATTGAAAATGAGTTGCCATCTATGATCAAGATCAGATTGCTTTTTCTTACGGTAAAGGTAGGCTAGTACAATGTTATTAGAGCTTTTATCTTTTAAAATGTAACAAAATACATTGAGAAGAGTGCAGATAATTTCATGAAAAAGAGAAGTAAGCACATTCTTTATAAATACAAATACTGTGCCTAGATGTTTAAGTTTTAATCAATATATCTCATTAATTTTCCCTGCTTGATTGACCCCAAGTTACTGTTCTTCCACGACCCTTTGAGGAATTTGCGGATAATGTAAAACAATACTTTTACTATTGAAAATGTTTATTTCAGGACCAGCTTACGGTACTAAAATTCGTCGTCCAATGGTAGCTGTGACGCGAGAGGCCTGAACTTCGTTATTTCACTTTTTTCTTCGTATGAACCCTCTGCAAGGGGGCTCCCTGGCTCTCTGGGTGTGTGCTCCCATCTTCAGCGGGATAGTTCTCCACTCACTGGCTCAGAAGACTCTTGCTTGTAGGACTCAGACTCTGGTTTTCAGTTTTGGTCTTGTGCAAACATACTTGTGTCCGTGTGTGTATGTGTGTATTAGGAGATTGTGGGCGGAGAGTAGGGCGGGTGGGTAGTAGTGGCAGGGCCGGTCCATTCCTCACCCTGGTTCCAGTTCAGACCTGGATAACAGATACACGAAACAAAGTGAGATACATTTGCTTTCTTCGATTCCATAATTACCACTGTGCATGCAGCACCAAGAAGATTGATGTTTTCAGCCTTGTTTATGCCCCTTGTTACTATTGCTAAAAAAATGCTTGGTTCACCCAAGGTTTGTTAAGCAATATGTAATTCTATATTCATGTTTCAGGGTTTTTTTTTATTCTTGACATGTAGCTCAAACTCTAGACTACGGTCTTATTGTTATTTAATTAAGTTAAAAAATGAAATTTGTACTAAGGAGTATCATAGGAACAGTCTAGGTTCTTAAGGACCAGCCTGGTGAATCTCTCATCCTTCAGAACAATAATCTGTTATTAATCTGATGTGGATGAATTTGCTATCTTACTGCTTTAAATTGTATTTCTTTATTAGTGACATTTCTTTTCCTTTCTTTCTTTCTTTCTTTCTTTCTTTCTTTCTTTCTTTCTTTCCTTCTTTCTTTCTTTCTTTTTTCTTTCTTTCTTTCTTTCTTTTTCTTTCTTTCTCTCTTTCTTTCTTTCTTTCTTTCTTCCTTTCTTTCTTTCTTTCTTTCTTTCTTTCTTTCTTTCTTTCTTTCTTTCTTTTTCTTTCTTTCTTTCTCTTTCTTCTTCTTCCTTCCTTCTTCCCTTCCTCCCCTCCTCTCTCACTCTCTCTCTCTCTTTCTTTCTCGGCTGGTTTTTCACACAGAGCCTCACTATGTAGTCCAGGCTGGCCTTGAATTTACAGCCATTCTCCTGACTCAGCCTTCCAAATGCTGGGATTACAAGCTTGTGCCACCACGCCTGGCTATTAGTGAGATTTTAATATTGTTGGTCATATGGAATTCATCTGTAAATTCTTTTTTGTTTTCTTTGGTTTATTTCCTTTATACTTCTTCAACTCCTCATGGATTATGAATGTTAATATTTCCTACATTTGGTAAATACTTTATCCAATTTGTCATTGCATCACTTGTCATTCTCTTCCCTTCTTATTTTTTCCTTTGATCATGTCAAACTAAAGAGATGAACTTGCTTTCACTAACAGTTGTGTTAATAGTACAAACAATAAAAGTATTACTGAATAAGTCAGGCTGGCTAAACTTTCATTGTTACTGAACCTTAGACTGAATGTTGATTTCAGTGATTTTTGGATGAATGAATAATTTTGTATCATTTGTCACAAAGGTTATATGGTATCAATATGAGACATTAAGAATGTTTCTGTCTCTCTCATTTCCATTTCAGTTTCCTCTCCTCAACCTCCCTCCCTCCCTCTCTACTCCTCTCTTCATGTCTCTCTCTCTGTGTTTCTCTCTGTGTCTCCCTCCCTTCTCTCCCTACTCCTCTTTCTCTCTCTCTGTCTCTCTCTGTGTCTCTCTGTCTGTGTCTCTCTGTATCTCTCTGTCTCTCTGTCCCTCCCTTCCCTCCCTACTCCTCTGTCTCCCTGTCTCTCTTTTTCTCTCTCCCTCTCTTCCCTCCTACTCCTATCTCTCTGTGTCTCTGTCTCTCTCCCTCTCTCTGTGTCTCTCTTTTTGTCTCTCTCTCTGTTTCTCTCTCTCTCTGTATCTCTGTCTCTCTCTGCCTCTCTGTCTCTCTGTGTCTCTGTCTGTCTCTATCTGTCTCTGTCTGTCTGTCTGTCTGTCTGTCTCTCTTTCTCTCTCTGTCTTGGAGGACTGCATGGCCAGTTTTGGTTTCACGCCCAATGGTGACAGTGATAAAGTCATTACAGATAATGTAGTAAAGAAGAGATAGAATATATAGGCATAGATTTGGTATTATCAATTTGGTTGTTGTATCCAAAATTGTTGATTATGATACTTATTCCTTGACTTAGAGAGAAACTCAGAAGATAAAGTGTATAATGATTATATAAATCTCTTGACGTTTTCATGCCTTCCTGGGGACAGTGGTTGTTTGCCTGTGAGGGGAGCTGATGGGAAGACCTAATCCGCAGTAGAGGCTGCCATGAGTCGGGAACTGTATGTGCATCACCACAGTCGATCCTTCTAGTAAACTCTGGAGAAATACTTTTGATATTACTAGCTTTGTGTTGTGGTGTAATCCCAACACATGGGAGGCTGAGACAGGAGGATCAAAGTTTGAGGGAACCCTGGACTGCATAACAAGATGCTGTCTCAAAAAAGAAAAAAAAGAAAGAAAAAAAAAAGAAAATTTTTTTCTAATTTTAACAGTGAAAAGAATTAAGGTTCTGGCAGATTGAACAATATATATAAAGTTATATAAATGGTAAAAGTGACATATGAACACAGGGCTAATTGGAGCACCCTCGAACAAAGGTAAGATTGACCCGGGCTGTACTTTTTTTTTCCTTTTTTCTATTTTGCTTGTTTTCGACACTGTACCTGATGTAGGTTTCAATACGTGCTGATTACATATGTGCGGAGCTAACGGAATGTCTGTGTTCTTTCGGACATAGCACCCGTGTCTGGAGAAGGGATGATGCATCTGTCTTCTCCTCAATGTTGTTGTAAAGATTTTTTTCCCCTCAAATGAGGGAGACAGTTTCAGTCTTATTTGCACAATTTATTGATTAGATTTTCAAAGTGTATGCTTGTTGTTGGAGAGAAAGAGAAAGAGGAATTCTATTGTCCTGCTTTTAGACTAACACTGTCTACCAACCTTCAGTCTTACCACCCTGGAAATATTGTATACTTATTTTTAAATTAAGTCTTTAAAAAGAGGTAACTTATAAGCTGCAAAGAAGTTTCAGGTATTCATTCAACAAACATTCAAATGCTCACTAAATTCTTCTTCTTTTTTTTTTGGTTTTTTGAGACAGGGCCTCACTATGTAGTCCAGGCTGACTTTGAACTCACTGTGTAGTCTACTCTACAAACTCATGGTGATCCTCCTGCCTCAGCCTCATGGATGCTGGGATCACAGGTGTGTGCCATCATGCCTGACACAAGTGTTTACTAAATTCTTAGCACTGTGCTATGTTCTTGAGATGCGGGATATTGTGTAGAATATAATCTCTCACATAAATGTAAAGTGAATTTTAATGCAAAGGGAATATCATAATATGTTGTGATATAAAATTGAAAAATGCTTCCTCATCAGAAACATTTTCTAGAAATCTACAAGGACGTATTTACCCATTCAGGAGAAGTTCTCCACGCAGACACCTCTGATAAAGTACGGATGTGTTAACATACTTAATCCCCCTTACTATGTTTCTTAAAGAGACTAGGAGAATGTCCTGATTAAATAACGGTCCTGGTGAAATTTAGTACCCAGTTCAGCTAAACAACTCATTTTAGTTTTCTTCTGCATAGCAATGGGTTAGCTGGTTTCACCTGTACATCACATCTCACGCAAGTTATTGCTCCTTCATATACTGAATGTGTGCTTCCCTGGCATTCATTTTGAAAAGAGAAATGTGAACAACAAAAGGTAGAACAAAGGCCAGGATGTGTGCTGTTGAACAGTTTCTTTGGTGTTAATGTAATTATGCATTTAGATAATTTCATACTCATGTGTGTCCTCTGTAGTTATGCACCTAAAGAAACACACATATTTTGTGGTGGAGTCTTGGAAATACTTTTTTCATAAAACAAAAAGAGCTAAAAAGTGAATACGTATTCATGGAATCTGAGAAAGGAAAAAAAAACCCACAAAGTTTTATTTAAGTTTACAGTTAGCAAAATTAGTAGTCTATATGCCCTTCGTAAAAATACTTCCCAGTACTTGCTGAAAAGCTTTTCTTTTTGATTTGTAACAGAAAGACAATGAAAACAGGTAGATTAGTACCACGAAACAAATGACCTAAGAGGATTAAAAGATTACAGCCGAGCAAAGGGAGGCTGTCTGCCCTGTACCCTCGAGACTATGTAAAGAAGTCTACATTTCTGCACAATCGAACGTTTCCTATAAAGAACATTTCAGAAAATGCTTGCCCTTGACCATGTGGAGCACGTGAGGTAAATAGTTAATGAAGGCCTTTGTAGGAAATAGAATAGCATATTGCATCTTTCTTACTCTGAAATTCTAGGGCTCTTTTGGTTAGAATAGAGAATCTCACTGTTACCCTATATATTGAAGTCTGCAATTCCACTCAGATGGTAGAAGCCGGTTCAATAAGCTCCCAGCATAATGCCCCACATCGATGGATCTTGGATCCTCAACTTCTGAGCTAATAGCCTCCTTGATAAGGTAGAAAGAGTTCAAGTTTCATCTTTTATCCTGGTACATCTTCACCGTGATTAGCTTAAGGGCTAGAGAAAGACTGAGATTCAAAAAAAATGTTTCTTTGCAACATTAAGCAGTGGATTTAACCAAAAAGCATTGCATCTTCTGCACACTGCTTCGACGACGAATAGGAACCAAAGCACAGTTATCTGACACTTTTATCATCACCGCAGTGAAGTCGCTCTAAGTTGGAAAATGCTCAGGTTACTTGCTGCATATAAGCGTGGGACACAAAAGAGCCCAGGTAAGAAGATGTTGATTATTAAGTTAATGGTGGAGGTCATTAGGCATAGAAAAATGTGCTCAACCTCATTAGCAGCTAGAAAGATTAAAACTGAAATGACAGTGGCACACTGACCAGATTGGCAAAAATTGGAATGTAAGATCACACAGGAAGGAAGCTTAGTATTATTGAGGAAAGCTGGTGAGGTACATCCCGTAAGACCTGATGTCCAGAAATATACCCTAGAAAAATGTTTGCCTATGTGCCCCAGACTGATGTAAAATGGAAAAGTAAATTGGAATAGTAAACAGTAAAGTAAATGAATGAACAACATTTACAGGCAACATCGTGGGAAATTATTACAATTTTAAGGTTAAACAAAAGGATCGTGACACAAAAGAATGCCTACGTTACGTTTCTGTTCCTAGGAAATGAAAATGGGCAAAATCAAACTCTATTGCTCAAGAATTCATACATCAGCAGCAGCACTACAAAGAAAAGCAAGAATTTGATTAATCCAAGTAAGACATTTGTTAGTGCTAGCTTCTGGGCCGTTGGTCATGTTCTATTTCTTGACCTGGATTGGACTATTTGCTTAAATATATCAAAAAGTTCACATATTTTTCTGTACTTTTCTGTGTACATGTTAAATGGTGCTATAAAGACACACACACACACACACACACACACACACACTGAGCCTATTGTCCACGGCATATGCTGAACTGGGCTTAGCCGTTTAGAAGGCATTTCAGGGCTGGTAGCAATGAGCAAAATGTGCACTGGATTCAAGGTACCTATTTCCTGTAATATCACTGCTAGTCTGCAATCCAGGATTGGGTTGTTGTCACACACAATTTTGATTTTATGGAGCCAAATTCATTCATTCTTATGGCTACCTCCTTGGTCTTATTGCATTGTGGTTTAGGAACGAAACATTTAGATATTAATATTTTGAGTGCGAATTGCCTGGAAAGCTCTAAGAACTGCTCAGGACTCTTATTTTCATCCCATCCTTGCTCTCTCTCTTTTTAAGTGACGTGCGAATTTGTTTTTGTCAGCCTCCTTTTACCTCAAGAAGCACAGGCTGCATCCCATAGATAGTAAAGGAGAAAATATGTTCAAAGATTTTTTTTTATCATCTCCAAACACATGAGCAGAGAAATATCTGAAAGACATTTTCATCTTTCTAATTAGGTTAAGAAATCTCAGGGGAGCAGTCCTATTTGCTATATTTTAATGGAGATACTTCTGTTTCTGGTTGAGATTGTTGCAAGAACAGATTTCATTTTTGGCACTTCTTGCTGAATGACAAGCAGGGGGAAAAATAGAATTTTTTCCTCATCATTTGGGAAACTTAAACGTGGGCTCTAAGCAATTCGTGTACAGGGCTGTGACTTCTTGGTCTGTTAAGTGTGTATTGTATGATGTGGAGAAGCCAGAGAGACAGGATGGTGGCACATGCCTGTAATCTCAGCACTCGGAAAAAATTTTTTTAATTTAATTTTATTTTAATGGTACACTTTAGATGTGCATAGTGATAACATTCATCATAGGGGATTTGTACCTGTGCATGACATATCTTATTGCTTCTTTTTTTCCCATTCCCCTCCCCTCACCCCCTCATCCCTCCTCATTTACAAAAGCTTCATTTTCATTTTTTCCTTCCATTTCTTATTTCTCTTGTCCCTCTGTTCCTTTCCCCCTCCCTTGTTCCCTTTCCCATTTGGACATTTTCTTCCCTTCCCAATATAATACAATTTAGTCTTTATTTACACTTTCAGTTTCCCACACCAGAGAAACTATGCAGTATTTAAACATGTGTGTCTGATTTATTTCACTTAAGAGAATGGTCTCGAGATCCGTTTACCTAGGAATAGCTCAAGTTTATCATTCTTCATGGCAGAATAATACTCCACTGCATTAAAAAACCACACTTTCTTTATCCATTCTGCTGTTGATGGGCATTTGGGTTCTTTCCAAGATTTAGCTATTACAAACTGTGTGGCTATCAACATGGACACACATATATCGCTGTGGTAGGATGATTTTAATTCTTTTGGGACAATACCAAGAAGAGGAATAGCTGTGTCCAACAGACTCTCTAGTCCTGTTCCCTGAGGAATCTCCACACTGATTTCCATAGCGGTTGCACCAGTCTACATTCCCACCAACAGTGGAGAAGGGTTCCTTTTTCTCCACAGCCCCTCTAGCATTTGTTATTGGCTGATTTGTTGATAATAACATTCTTTCTAGAGTGAGGTGGAATCTCAGTGTTGTTTTAGTTTGCATCTCTCGAATGACTCGTGATGTGGAACATTTTTTCATATGTCTATCTGCTGTTTCTACTTCTTCTTCTGAGAAGTGTCTATTCATTTCTGCTGCCCACTTTTGGATTGGGTCTTTAAATTTGGGGGGTCTGATTTTTTTGAGTTCTTTATATAATTGAGATGTTAGTCCTTTGTCAGAGGAATAGCTGGAAAAAATTTTTTCCCACTCTGTGGGTTGTCTCTTTGCTCTGTTGGAAGTTTCTTTTGCTAGTACTCGGAAAATTGAAGCAGGAGGATCACTGAAAGTTCGAGACCAGCCTGCTGTATACAGGAAGACCGTGTCTCAAAACAACAACAACTATGACCACAACAACAGTGACTACAACAACAACAACAAATTAAAAACTTTTGCTGTTTGGAAGGCACACAGTGAAAAAACAGTGCACAAAGCGAGACAGGGCAGTCATACCTTGTATGGTGCAGAGCTGTGTGCAGTGCCAGAAAATGAATGCTTACTGATGATTGTTGATGTATCTTTTTTCCTTTATTTCAACAGATCATTCGTTAAGTCCTGCTTTTAGTGTACGAGAGTCAAATGATGGAACACGAAATACTTCTCTCTTCATTCAGAACATTTTTTTCATCTTGTAGGTCCATGAATGTGAATAGTTAATCGTTCTTCCATTTTATCTCCTGCTCCTGTTAGTCAGTCTTGCCTTCTCATTGGTGAAAGGACAAAGCGCATTTTCCTTTGTATCTTCTGTGACCTTTAAACATAACACTGAGCTGGGCATGGTGGTGCATACCTGTAATCCCAGCATTTGGGAGGCAGAGGCAGGAGGATTTCTGAGAGTTCAAGGCCAGCCTGGGTGACATAGTGAGCTCAAGGCTAGTGAGACCCTGTCTCAAAAACCAAAAAAAAGAAAAAAAAAAACCCAAACAAACAAAAAACCAAATGAACAAAAAAAACCCCAAAACATAATGCTGAGGCTCCCACAGGTACTTAATAAATTTTTAACACTTTTAATTCCATCCTTTAAAAAGAGACATTTAAAAATATATTAAAATTCATGTCTTGAGAGTCTCGCTCAGTATGGTCAAAGCCCAGTAACGTATGTCATGAAAAATGACAGGTTTTGGAGTCTTTTTGCAACAGATTGTAATGTTATTGATAATTGATAAACGTAGTTATTATTTTTTTAAATTTTATTTTAATGGTACATTTTAGATGTACATAGTTATAACATTCATCATAGGGGATTTGTACCTGTACATAATATATCTTGTTGCTTCTTTTTTTCCCATTCCCCTCCCCTCCCTTTACCCCCTCCTCCTTGCTCCTTATTTACAAAAGCTTTGTTTCTATTTTTTCCTTCCATTTCTTATTTCTCCTGTCCCTCAATTCTTTTCTTCCTCCCCCTCCGTTGTTCCCTTTCCCACATGGACATTTTCTTTCCTTTCCTAATATACTAAATTTTAGTCTTTATTTACACTTTCAGTTTCCCACACCAGAGAAAGAATGCGGTATTTAACCACGTGTGTCCGATTTATTTCACTTAAGAGTATGGTCTCAAGATGTATCCATTTACCTAGGAATATCTCAAGCTTATCATTCTTTATGGCAGAGTAGTACTCCATTGTATAAAAACCCTACATTTACTTTTTCCATTCCTCAGTTTATGGGCATTTGGGCTGTTTCCAAGATTTAGCTATTACAAACTGTGCCTCTATAAACATGGATGTCCACATATCGCTGTGGTTTGATGCTTTTAATTCTTTTGGGAAGACACCAAGAAGTGGAATAACTGGGTCAAATGGAATCTCTAGTCCTAGTTCTCTGAGGAATCTCCACACTGATTTCCATAGTGGTTGCACCAGTCTACACCCCCACCAACAGTGGAGAAGGGTTCCTTTTTCCCCACAGCCCCTCCAGCATTTGTTATTGGCTGATTTGTTGATAATAGCCATTCTTTCTGGAGTGAGGTGGAATCTCAGGGTTGTTTTAATTTGCATCTCTCAAATGATCAGTGATGTTGAACCTTTTTCTATATAGACATAGTTATTATTAACATGTCCTTGTTTGCAGGAATTATACCCTAAGTTATTTGTGGGGAACAAAAATAAGTGGTTGCTATTAAGAGTAGGGCTTCTAACCAGTTTAAAAATGCACTGGCAAAGAAATACTGGGAATAGAATAATATTATGTGTGATTGCAGTGGAAAATAATAATACCCACCAAGAGTCTCAGGTAACAAAAACAAAACAACTGTAATTTAACCCGCTGAATTCTTTCCCCCATTGTTTAATGTTATCAATGTCCCATTACAAGTTTTATATTCTAGACAAGAAATCAATAGCCACTGTTTATGATAGGTCAACAGCTCTCCCAAACCCTGACATTTAGTATTCAGTGTTAAGTTTCACTCAAATGCTCCAGTAGATTGCAGTGGGGACATAGTATATGGAATACAGACAAAAAGTCTACATGTGGACTCCATGCAAGGGATTAAAGGCCCGGAGGCACCTCGATGTTGCACAGATTTAATCTGTGCATATGTAGATGTTTCTGAGTTTTCTGGCCTTTCTTCTGGGATTCGTGACCCCCTTGCCCATGTTAAGTACCACTGCTTGTAGTAAATATGCGTTTATTCTGTGCTTTATAAGCAGCTTTGTGAGCCTGACGAGACAGTGAGATTTGAGAAAAGAGCCTTTTCACAAAGACTCAAGTGGCATTTTGCATGATAACAGTTCTCACTATGTTCAGGGGATCCCTTTCTAGAATTCACGCATCATGCTGGAAATACCAGAGGCTATTAATACTGCGTGTATTTTTACTCTCGAGACTTGGCGAGGGTGTGAGCTGCGACGTGCAGTCTTTGCAGAGATGACGCTGCGAGGGTTGGCTAGCAATCAGGCAGACGTCTGGGCTTTGGCAGGAAGGAGCTCTTCCTCCTCCTTGGAGCTGCACAGTGGTCCAGACACTGTATTTGTTCGTCCGTTCTCTGCAGCTCTAATATTTCCTATAAAAACTTTATTGAGATATAATACATGTACCATAAAATTCACCTTCTAAAATGTACAGTTTAGTGGTTTTATTTATTTATTTATTTATTGGTGCTTTCACAGAATTGTGTAACCATAAGCACTATTAATTTTCAAATCTATTTTTGGAACTTTTACTGTTGTTTTTGTCTAATAGCTCTAGAACAAAGCTATGTCTCATTTACTGAAAAATATATCTACCCCTCGAAATTACTTCTGAGTAAAATTGCCCTAAAACATGTTTTAAGGGCAGACTTGTGAGCATATACTGGTTCCATCACTTCTAGTACCAGGATTATCTTTCTATGATTCAGTATTTACAAAGAGAGTGTTAATCAGTTTTTAAGATGTAGGTGATGTCTCCTAGACGAAAGAAAATACAGGATGAATGTCTTATTTTTCTCATTGTTGAGACAAGATACACGACACCTAAAGTTAAAGGAGGAAAGATTTATTTTGGCTCACAGTTTCTAGAAGTTTCAGTTCATAGTTGGCTGGCTCCAAGCAGGGCGGCATGGCAGAGGGGCATGGCAGAGCAGAAACAGTTCATGGCAGGCAGAAGGCAGGAGGCAGAAGGCAGGAGGCAGCAAAAGCAGCGAGCAGTCTTCTTTCTGTCTCTATCCAGGCTACCCACCCTTAGAGCAGGTAGCATGCACACTCAGGGTATAGCAGCCTTAATCCTAGCATCGAACCACGAGTCCATCCCAGCATGACACGCTCTTGATCCAGCCACCTCTGAAAAGCCCCACTTTTGAGCACATGAGACTTTGGGGAGACATCTAGATACAAGCCATAACAATGAATTATTTGGATTTGGCTTTTTGGAAGGGCTAAATCAAATCAGTGAGTATTTATAATTTCATAAGTTTCAACATAATAAAACTCGCATTAAATATTTATGTGCACTCCACTGGCATTGCAAATTTTGGAAAATACTGTGCTGTAGGCTCATTAAAAATAGAACAACTTCATGGACTTTCAGCTCTGAAACGCCCTACAACCTTGTGGTAGTTGTCTCTCTTCTTTCTTGTCCATCTTTTTCCCCAAATAAACTGTCTTTTCTTATACTAAAAAAAAAAAAAAGTAGAATGACTCATTCTTGCTTGAAACACACAGGTAAAATAAATTATATACAAAGAGTTACAATATTCTGATTATCACATTTATTCATTTATTACCTGCCATAGCAGTTGGTGGGAAGAAAGATACAGTCTAAGTCTATAAGGATATGTAATTTTGCTTTACTGTCCTTTAGCTTTTTAAAAAATGTATTCATTATTTTAGAGTTTGGCAATATGTTTACATTTCCATCTTCAGCAAATTCTTTAGCTATTGGTCCCAGATGCTTTTTAGGTAAGCCAAGCCCTTATTTTTTCTCTAAAACTCTCAAACTTCCTGAGTGGACACCATCTTCGGTCCATATTGCAATGTTTCCTCATTGTTAAAGATGCATTTTTATGGTTTCCTCAAGTGTAATGAATATCTGCCTCAGTCTTGGCTGAATTTCAGTTAATCTCAATTCTTAAGCATTGGGATGTGATACACATGCACAACTCTGGTGTTCAAATCATTAAGAACATGAAAGACACACGCATTATTTGTAAATATTTCCAGGGCGTTGATCAATCCCAGTGTATTTTTCCCCACAGCAGACTTTATTTAATTTATTTATTTTTATTTTTAAAATTTTTCAAAATTTATTTCTTTATCAGTACATGTTTGCAGGTCACAGAGTTTACAATTATCTCGGGGAGTGGGTGCATGTACATAATATAGCTTCTTTTTTTAACCCCATCCCCTTCCCTCCACTCCCCTCCATCCTCTAATTACTCTTTCCCCATTTTCATTCTCCGGGCCCATCTCATGCCCAGTGGATTCCACAGATCTGAATCAAGCTGGAATATACTCCTAGACTATGGGCTTGGGTTGGAGAACCACAAACATCTTTTGGTAATTTTTCTCCAGATACAGCTTCTAAATAGACATATAGAATCATGTGAAATTTCTATCTCTGATTTATACCAGAAAAAGCACGGTATATAGGAAGCTGTGTGCGGTTAATCAAGAAAAATAGTGTTTATTTTGCCCAGAACTGATAGAAGATAAAATTTGTGAGCACTGGAGAATATTTTATTACACTCCTTCATTTTACAAATGAGGAAAAGAAGGTTAAAGTTCAGAAAAGTTGAGTGATTGATTCAAAGTTGCTTGATTATTAATTAAAAATCCAAGATTCAAGTCCAGTTATTCAGGTTCTCAATCCAATACTCTTTTCATTTTATATATGAGATGAATTAAATTTATACTACATTTATTATAGAATAATACATTATTAAACTGATTTCTAAAATAGCCTCCTTTACATCAAACACCCATTTCTTCAACTTTTTCCTATTCTGCTATAATTTTTCTTAAACTCCCTTTAACTTCAGCTGGGGTCAGACAACTAGGTTCAGTGGTCGTCAGACTTAAGCATGTGTCAGAGCCAGGGGAGGTTTGACTAAAACACAGATTCCTGAGCCCAAACCTCAGCGTTTCTAATTCAGTAGGTCTGAAGTATGCACACCTGAGCAATAATTCCTATTTCTAAGACGTTTCTAGGTGCTACTGCTGTTGCTGCTTTGGAGACCATGCTTGGAGTTTGGAGAACTACAAACCTACACGAAGCACGTTTAGTAACAGTTTTGTCAACAGCATTTTTGATGGTTCTATCTCTTGTTGCTCAACCTTGCAACACGTTATGCGATATAGACCCTTCCAAGAGCTCAGTTTCCCTGCGTAGTCACCCAGCGTTAGCTGCCACGTGGATATCAGTGCGAAAATGACTACATGCCTCCACAGATGGCTAGTGAGTCAGTCTGGAATAAGAGAGGAGCTATTTAGCATGTCTGATTAGCACTCATAGCTCCAAAAACCCAGCTTCTCTTCAACAAAATAATGTGGAAAGTGTCAATGATAAGAAGACAGGCATAAAGAATGCTTTATGAGTCACCATGTATCTTCAATCCTTAGAGAAACAAGGAATTGAAATATTATTCCAGCAGTCAGGAGTCTGAGTTACAGCAATAGAATCTGAGTTAGCCAGTAGAAATAGAAACAGATTTAATATAAGGCAGCAGAATATGAGCATAAGAAAACCTGGGTCCCATGCAGAGTCCTCGGGGGGAAATATGAGACTTAGCTGTCCAGCTAGTAGTCTATAGGAAGGTATTCTAGAGGGGGACTGCCATGAATGGTGAGTGAACCAGTCACCAGTAGCTGCCATAATTATCATGACTGAATTGTAGCTTATTCTTTGTTCTCAAGATGAATACTAGTAAAATATGAGATCTTG